>WSTK01000780.1:0-15034 GCA_019616945.1 Ceratobasidium sp. 414 | reverse complement strand
GGGACGGCGAGTACGTTCCCCCTCCACTCGCACCCCCAGACCTCGTCCTTGGGCAGGGTGGAGAGGTTGGCGCTGGGGTCGAGTCGCTTGGCGTACCGGACCGCGTTGTTTTCATGGGTTCTGACGCCAGGGTAGACGGTGTAGGGGGAGCGAGTCAACCCGGAGCGGAAGGCAGGCATGGGGGAGTAGTGGTAGTGGTAGTGGTACTGGTGGGGATGCTTGGGCTGGCCCTCCCTCTCGCTCTTTTATATCCCGAGGGGAGAGGTGCATTGGGGTACCTTCGACGTAGACTATCCATGGCGTGTTTGACATCTGCAAACTTCTCTGCTGATTCCCATGAGTTCTCGCTCGAATCATACCCTTCCCATTTGATCTCGTATTTCAGACCTTCCTTTGTCTGTTGCCATCCCATGATTTCCTCCACCCGGTACTCCTCTTCCCCATCTTTCGTAATAATCGGCGGTGGTCGGGGCTGGATGCGATTGAAGTGATCTTCCCGAACCGGGGATAGGAGTCCAACGTGGAACACGTTGTGTATCCTCATGGTCTTGGGAAGCTCTAGTTCATAGGCGTGGGAGGAGATCTTCTTTGTTATCCTGAAAGGCCCTGCCTGTCTTCTGTCCAGCTTTTTTGATGGCCTGGTTGTTCGTATGTTTTTCGTATTCAGCCAGACCCGCTCTCCTACTTCGAACTTCGGCGGCTCCCTGGATTCCTTTGTCTGTAGTTCCATTTTTGCCCTGGCCTCGTCCCATACTTCCTTCATGTGATTTGCTATGTCGTTTGCACGTGGGTTACTGCTTTGTTCGTTCGTGATTTCCCACGTTGGTGCTTGTCCGTATAATGTCTCGAAAGCTGATTGTCCGGTCGTGGTGTTGACATGATTGTTGTGACAGAATTCCGCTAGAGGGAGCCATTTTGCCCAGTCGTCTTGTTCATAGTTGCAGAAGCTTCGTAGATAGTTCTCTAGCCATTGATTGGTTCTTTCGGCTAGTCCGTCTGTCTGGGGGTGATAGGCCGTGGAGAAGCGAGGTTCGATCTGTAGTCTTTTGTAAAGGGCTTTCAGGAATCTGCTGTTGAAGGAGGGTCCTCGATCGGATATTGTAACTTCTGGGAGGCCATGGTGTTTGAAGACTTCCCGTGTGAAGACCTCGGCTAGTTCTTCCGCGTCCATGCTTTTGTTACAGGGTGCAAAGTGGGCTTGCCTTGAGAAGCGATCTACGATTACCAGGATGCTGTCGAAACCCGTGGATGGTGGAAGCTTCACAATGAAGTCATAGTTGATCTGTTGCCAGGGTCGTTCCGGTAGTTCGATGTTTTTTGGGGGTGTGACGCTGTTCATCATTAGGTCAAAGTCCAGGGTCGCCTTGAAGCCGTGGAATCGTTCAGCCGCGATCATGATTTGTTCCGGGTTAGGGATGTCTTCGTAATCTGGGCGTCTTGAGAGGGCGTCTGGTTTTTGGGACTGTTTTCCTGGTCGGTAGTGTATCTCGTAGTTAAAGGAAGCTAATTCCGTATACCATCGAGCGTGTTTGCGATCCATGACCCTTGCTTCCTTCCAATACTGTAGGTTTCTATGGTCGGTGTATATGCGAACCGGTATTTTTGTATCTTCGAGGTACAGTTGCCAGTGCTTTAGAGATTCTACGATTGCTAGTAGTTCCTTGTTGTAGGTGTCGTAGTTTCGTTGTGCCGGGTTAAAGCTCTTTGATAGGAAGGCAATGGGGTGTAGTTTTCCGTCTTCCTGGTATTGGCTGAGGATGGTGCCTAGAGCTATGCCTGATGCATCCGTTTCTAGGATGTACTGTTTATCGGGATTCGGGTGTGCTAGAACGGGTTCCTTGGTTACAGCGTCTTTGATGGCCTGTACTGCTTCCTGTTCGGTTTCTGTCCATTTCCAGGATTTTCCCTTCTGCGTTAAGTCATGTAAGGGTCGAGCTATTTCGCTGAAGTCTGGGATGAATCTTCGGTAGAAGTTGCAGAATCCCAGAAATGCTTGATTTTGTTTTACCGTCTTCGGGATTGGCCAATCGATGATGTCCTGTACTTTGCTTTTGTCCATGGATATTCCTTCAGGGCTGATGACTAGTCCGACATAGTCTACTGTGGTGACCCTAAAACGACATTTCTTCGGTCGGACGAACAGGTGGTTCTGTCGAAGCCTTTCCAAGACTGCTTGTACGTGTTCTGTGTGTTCTTCGTTGTTCTTCGAGAAGATGAGGATGTCGTCTAGGTAAACAATGACAAAAACTCCTCTGAAGTCGGCTAGTATCTCGTTCATGAACCGTTGGAAGATACTTGGCGCGTTCTTGAGGCCGAATGGCATGACCACATATTCGAATAATCCGTCCTTGGTGCGGAAGGCAGTTTTCCATCTGTCTCCTTCTCTGCTGTGTATGTTGTTGTATCCCCATCGCAGATTTAGTTTGGTGAACACCTTTGCTTCCCGTAGTTGTTCGATTAAATCTTCAGGGAGTGGTATTGGAAACTGGTCGCTGACGGTGATGTCATTGATTTTCCAATAGTCCATTACTAGTCGTAGGGAGCCGTCCTGCTTTTTGACGTAGAAGCATGGGGCTGCGATTTCCGATTTGCTGGGTCTGATTTTTCCATCCCATAGTTCTAGTTCTAGGAATTCGTGGAGCTGTTTGGCCTGGTCTGGGGACATGGGGTAAGGTTTGGCTGGTCGTGGAAGTTTTGCTTCTTCCTTGAAGACTATTGTGCAGTCATGTTCCCGGTGTGGGGGTAGTTCTTTGAACTTTTCAGCGTCGAAGACGTCGTGGAAATCTTTGTATTCCGGGGGGATAGGGGTTTCGTCTGGTATTTCTCCCGCTGTTTTTCCTTGCTCCGTTCTGAAGTGTATTTCCATGGTTCTCCAAGAGATGTCCAGATCATGTTCTGTGAGCCATTCTTTTCCCAAGATCGCTCTTGTGTCCCCTAGTGGCATTATGTAGAAGCGACTTCTGAACGTTTGTCCTTCTAGGTTGAAGGTAATAGTGGTGCGGAAGCGTATTTTCTGGGCTGTTTTGTTTCCGTCTATGGCGATGATGGTTCGGGGGTGCGTGAGTTCGATTAGGGGCATGTGGTTTCTGCATGCATAGGTGATGTTGATGAAGTTCCGAGAAGATCCTGAGTCGATGAGAGTGAGAGTGGGTTCCGTGATTCCTTCGATCATGATGTAGCAGTGAGGATCCTCGTTTGATTTCTTTAGATAATATACATGCTGGACATCATGATCTAGGTCTTCCTTGCCTACAGACACAGGCACAGTAGGCTGTATTAGTTTCCTGACTCCGAGGCTGTGGACTCATCATCTTTCCCTGGTTCCTCGATGTGTGCTTCCTTTGCTTTCTCCTTTCGCTTGGGGTCCTCCTTCTGGGATTCGTTTCGTGTACCTTGTCCCTGAGGTTGGTCTTCTTTGTGGTATCCTGAGCGACATGCTCCTATTGCGTGTCCTAGTCTCCCACATTTGAAGCATCTTCCTTCCCTTCTTCTTCATTTGATGGTTTCCTTTGGTACGGTCTGGTTCTGGGGTTGAGTCTGTCGTGAACCTGATACTGTGGCGACTTTGCCCCTTGTTCGATTGTCCTCAATATTTCGAGTTGCGTAGAGGATGTCATCAGTGCGAATGGTGTATTCGATCCATTCTTCGAGAGTTAGGGCAGATACGTCCTGGAGCACCGTCATTCGTAGTAGTTCTCTTCGGACGGTGTTCTTTAGTCCTGCCTTGAATCGGTCGATGAGCGCTTTTTCGTCCCATTCGAGTTCGTCCATCAGAATTCGAAATTTGGAAGCGTATTCGTTCGCTGATTTGGTTTGTACTAGCTTTTGGATATTTTCAGTGGCCCTCTCTCGTTTGATTGGGTCTCTGAAGGCCAGGAGGAAAGCCTTCTTGAAGTTGGCCCATGAGGATATAGTTTCATGTTTGGTTTCTTCTAGTACTTTCTTGAGAAGAGGTTTTGCCCATCGTGATGC
This sequence comes from Ceratobasidium sp. 414, assembly GCA_019616945.1. Classification (NCBI taxonomy): domain Eukaryota; kingdom Fungi; phylum Basidiomycota; class Agaricomycetes; order Cantharellales; family Ceratobasidiaceae; genus Ceratobasidium; species Ceratobasidium sp. 414. Next base: position 11,062 of record WSTK01000780.1, on the reverse strand, counting down.
GGGTCCTTCCTTCATGTTGGAAAGTGTGGTAGAGATCTTCTTGGGGTCCGGGAACGCCCTGGGATACTCGAGGAAGTAGAGTTCCATTTTCATCAGGAAGTTTTCTGCTTCGCTGTCTCGTTTCTTTCCTTCGAAAGGTTCTGGTTTCTTGGTTTTGGCTCCCTTCGGAATGCGTTCTTCTTCCAGGGATCGGGATCTATCGGCGTTGTGCCTCCTTGGTTGTCGTGGGGTTCTGGAGCGAGAGCGACGATCATCTGGCGATCCTGGAGGGCTTGGTGATCGTTGGGGGCGGCATATATTTCTTTTGGTGGATTGGTCCTCAGGGGGTTCATCAAAGGGCGTGTTGTCTATCCTCTGGATAAGGCGTTCTTCCAGTTGATCGATTCTTCCGTCGAGGGCTTGTATGAGTTCTCGGGTTAGTTCTCTGTCTTTCCTTAGCTCGGCTACTGCTTCCGTTATGGACCTTAGGACCGTGTTGGTTCCTCGTTGTAGATCGTTTACCCATGTTGGTACCTCCTGGAGGGTATTTCGGATAATTGTTGCCTGTGTTTGGTTTCGGGTCCTTTCTTGGTTGGCTGCGTTTTCGGCTACCCGTGTTGTTTCCTCCTGTATCCGTTGTACGAGTTGGGCTAACTCTGTTGCTCCGGTATCAAAGGTTACTTGGTGGTTACGGATTTCCTCTATGTTTTGCGCGATGGCCTCGATATGTCTTCCGCTTAGGGCTTGGTGGGTGACTTTGGGTAGCAAGGGGCGTAGAGTGGCCTGCATCAAGGCTACAAATCTCCGATAGTCAGGGTCGGCTTCCAGGGCTGCTATATCGAACTCTGGTTGTCGGCGGATTGGTGCTCCATATGGTGGCGGAACGACTTCTGGGATCTCCGGAAGGTTGGGCTCAGGGTCAGTGGGAAGATGTGTGGCTGGTTGAGGCTGAGTCGGTACTGGTTCACACTCATCCTCACTGTCGCTGAGGGTGAGTATTCTCGGCTGTTCCTGAGGAAGGGGTTCCGCTGGTTCTCGCAGTGTGACTGTTGGCATATTTCGGTGAGATCGGACTGGGAGGCGTATTCCCGCGAGGCGGTTGTACTGCATTTCTTCTCCCTCTGGGATGAGGATGGATCCCGCTCCCACTGCCATTTCCTGTTCTGGCCCGACGCTCGGTCCAGGGACGACTCGTACCACCAAGGGTTGTTCGACGTGGATGGTTTGGTCTTCTTCTTTGGGGAGTCCTCCGGGCATAGATCGTTGTGAAGATCTTGAGGTTCTCCCGTCGACAATGTCCTGTTCGGTAGGTGTGGTGGGCGTTGATCCCCGTACCCCGGCGAATGTTCCTTCGACGGCTGCTCCAATTCTTGATTGATATCGTGTTCCATAACTGTGTTGTGATCCGTGTTCTGACATGTTGGCTTCGATCTCTTTGGGAGGGAGGATAGCCACGGGGTTAGCTCCAGGTTCGCTGTAAAGCTTGCTTCACAATGTCACGACCTGTTAGAATGTGAGTGGTAACGTAAATGGGTTCAGCGAAGGCGGAGGCGTGACCGATCACATGCCCTTGTTTATCGGTGGTGAACTGAGGAAACTAAGGTAGACGTGTGCACGTGCGTATCCTTCAAGTGACGGAAGTGCCACGAGGTACGGCGACTTGTCGAGTAAACGAGATGGTGTCGAGAAAGGGAAGCCTGGGACGAGTAAGCAAGTAATGTCCCGAGGACTCCTAGCGAATGTAGAGGTGTTCGAGATAGAGCGGCAGCGACTTGGCAAGCTTCCAGAGTGAAGTCTGAAAGGGGACTACAGGTAGTGGAGACGACAAGGTGAAGCAAGCTGGAGTATCCAGGCTTGCGCACCGCTGTATTTAAACTACGTACATGAAAGCGAGTCATACAGCGTGAATGGCAGAGGCTGCGCATCGGCACGAGACGCGCGTATACCTGAGTCAAGCTGCGCAGCTGAGGCTAACGCGTACACCGAGTCATAGTCCGAGAAGCCGAGAAGGCACACACAGCCTAAAGCCGGTGGTGAGGAGACCGAGCCACGAGAAAAGTTGGGGGTGAGTACACGAACTCCCAACACGGTTCGCCACCGGTAAACAAGAGCACGTGACTGATCTCTCTTACTTGCAAGAAGACATATATTCCACTTTTGCCAAGACAACCAACGTCAAACTCACATCCTGACAGGTCGTGACATCGTTCATGAACCGTTGGAAGACTGCTGGTGTGTTCTTTAGTCTGAAGGGCATTACTACGTATTCATAAAGTCCATCCTTGGTTCAAAAGGCTGTTTTCCACTCGTCCCCTTCCTTGATTCGCACATTGTTATACCCCCACTGTAGATCAAGCTTGGTAAAGATCTTTGCTTCCCAGAGCTTCTCCAGGAGATCCTCCTGCAGCGGGATGGGGAACTGGTCACTGATGGTGATGTTGTTGATCTTCCGGTAATCGGTTACCAGCTGGAGAGATCTGTCTTGTTTTTTAACATAGAAGCAGGGTGCTGCTGTGGGTGAGTTGCTTGGTTGTATCTTGCTGTCCCTAAGCTCCTGCTCTATGAACTCCTTGAGCGTCTTTTGCTGATCTGGTGACATTGGGTATGCTTTTGCTGGCCGGGGGAGCTCAGCACCATCCTTGAAGTCTATAGCGCAGTCGTGTTTCCTGTGTGGTGGTAGCTCCTTAAATTTCTCAGCATCGAAGACATCCACAAAATCTTGGAACTCTGGGGGAATGGGTTTTTCTGTTGCACTCTTCCCTTTCAAGATCCCTACTTCCTCAGAGCCAACAGGGATTGAGGGGTCAATTGGCTCTGATTCCACGGTTTCTCCTTTGGGTTCGTTGCGGTACTTGATCTCCATGGTTCTCCAGGAGATGTCTGGGTCATGCTTTGCGAGCCATTCCTTTCCTATGATTGCTGGGGTATCCCCTAGTGGCATGACATAAAATCGTTCTTTGAAACTTCGCCCGTTTAACTCGAAAGTGATTGTCGTGCGGAAACATATTTTTTCAGCAGTCTCTTGTCTGTCTATGGCTATGATGGTTTGCGGGAACTGGAGCTCTATGAGGGGGAGGGACTTTCTTCTGGCGAAGGTTATGTCCATGAAGTTCCTTGATGATCCTGAATCAATGAGTGTTTTAACTGGGTCTGTGATTCCCTTGACCAGAATGTGTATATGGGGTGTATTATTCGTTGTTCTGACATAGTACATCTTATTCTGACCTTTGGGTTTGTCCTTGCCTCCTGACACGGGTACAGGGGGCCCTGTTCTAGTTTTCTGACTCCAAGGAAGTGGATGCTTCATCCTCCTTTGCTTCTTCCTGTACCTCTGCAGCTTTTCCCTTTACCGCTCCTCCCCCTTCTTGTCACGACCTGTCAGGACACGAGTTTGATGTCTTTGGTTTCGGCGAAAGTGGAGGCGTATGTCCCTTGAATAAGAAGGGGATCAATCACGTGTTCTTGTTTACCGGTGGCGGACCGAGGAAACGAGATAGACGTGTGTGCATGTGTTATCTTCGAGTGGTGTTAAGCCACAAGATACGGCGACTTGACGAGAAGATGAGATTATGTCAGACGATAGAGGCTTGGGAGGAAAAGACGAGTAAGGTCCCTAGGAACCCTAACGAGTAAAGAGGTGTCCAAGAGAAAGTATTGGCTAAGTGGCGAGCTTCCAGAGTGAAGTCCTGAAAGGGACTCTAGACAGGTAGAGATGACAAGGTGAAGCAAGCTGGAGTATCCAGGCTTGCGCACTGCTGTATTAATACTATGTACATGAGTGCGAGTCATACAGTGTGAATGGTAGAGGCTGTGCATTGGCACAAGAGGCGCATATACACAGAGTCATCCTGCGCAGCCAAAGCTAACGCATACACCAAGTCAAAGTCTGAGACGCCAAGAAGAGCACACGCAGCCTAATGCTGGTGGCGAGTAAGCCGAGCCACGAGAAAAGTTGGGGGTGAGTCCCGAACTCCTGACACTTCTGCTGTATTCCACTCAGTGGCCCTGCAGGTATCCTTTCGGTGTCCCTTCTTTGCACACTTGATGCAAAGTTTTTTGTCCATCCTTTGCTTGAATTCTTTGTCGGAGAGGTTCTTCTTCTTTGCTTTACCAGCCCCTTCTTCGGTGGTGCTTTGTTGTCCTTGCAGGGCAGTACTAGTTCAGGCGGAGTTGTCTCGTCCCCTAGTTGCAAATAGAATATTGTCTGTCTTGATGGCTAGCTTGATCCATTGCTCAAGTGTGACAGTGTCGGTGTTCTGCATGAACGTCATCTGTAGGATTTCCTTTTGTACATTGTCCTTTAACCTGGTATGGAGTTTGTCGATGAGGGCTCACTTGTCCCAGCTCAGGCTGTCCATCAAGATGTGGAATTGGGATGTGTATTCTTGCGTGGACCTTGTCTGCTGAAGTCATTGGATATCTTGTACCGCCCTGTCCTTCTTTATTGGGTCCCTGAATGCGAGTAGGAAGGCATCCTTAAACCCTTTCCAGGATGCCAGAGCTGTGTGTGGGACCTCGTCCAGGTGTTTCCTTAGTAGGGGTTTGGCCCATCATGTTCCATCACCCTCCTTCATATTGGTAAGTGTGGTGGATATCTTTCACCTATCGTTGAAGGCCCCTGGATAGTTGTTGAAGTACATCTCCATCTTCATCAGGAAGACTTCTGCTTCTTGGTCACACTTCTTTCCTTCAAAGGGCTCAGGTTTCTTGGCCTTGGCCCCTTTCGGGATGTCATCCTTTGCGGGTAGGTCTTTCTGCCTTACTCCCCGTTGTGTGGACTGGTGTTGGGGGGGTTCCTCGAAGGTGTCTGTTCATATGGAGGTGATGCTTTCTGATTGCACCGTCATGGTTTCTTCGTTGGCTAGTTTTGTAAGACGGTTGTCAATAGCCATGATTAGCTCTCGGTTGATGCTGTTTGATTCTTTTAGTGCCTTTAGGGTCTGCTGTTGCTGCTCATTCATGGTTCACAGGTGAGCGAAGAGGGCATAGCTTCCGGTCGTGTCACTATGTCCTTTGTCGTGAGCTATAGTCTAGCCCTCAACTTCCCCCAGCTTTTACCTTTCACTTTCTCTTGCCACCAGCGCCTATGGCTGTTTTAGGCACTTCTTTCCCCTTCTGTGGCTTGGTGGCTTGTACTCAGGACTAGGATCGTCGCCTGATTGGCGCCACTCTGGATGACTCTGATGATCAGCACATGTATGCAGCTCTGCATGTCAAATGACCAGCATCTGCCATTTGTCTTAGTATGATTCAGATGTACCTTCCCTAGTATAAATGGATCATGAAGCAAGCCTGAGTACCTCAGCTTGCTTCACCTCGTCACTCTCCCCTCACTACTGGGTGCCCTGCCATGGGACCCAGAGGACACTATCCTAGTGCTCCCTTTAGTACCCCTTACTAGTTTCCTCATCTTAGAAGTACTCCTACATGGGACATGGGAGATACCCTCCTACATGCACTCCCTTCATGGATACTCTCTTCTTCTGAGTACTAGCTTATCTTCCTGAACAGCTCCCTGTGTGGCTCGTCACCCCACACCTGTATCCACTTAGTGGATCACTCCTCTGCCACCTTCACCTTCGTCGTCCTACCCTGATGCTACCATAGAGGTACTCCATATGAGACAGAGGGGATGTCTCCCTCTGTGCTCCCTCCTGGATACTCTATTCCACCTCCTCATCTAGGCGACACCCCAGAGTCACATCTACATGGGACAGGAGGGTTATCACCTCCTGCGCTCCCTCCTGAGTACCGTCTCATCGACAGCTTCATCCCAGCCTCCTCCTTATAGGTACTCAGGGCTCTCAGCCAGACTAGCCACTGACGCTTGGGGATTGGCACTGCCAATCATGCATATATGACGCATACATACGGTTCCCAGACTCTGAGTCACCTCCTCCACCACTTCCAGAAGCATGAACACCAGTGCGCAATCTCCATCAGGAGAGCCCATTTGAGGGTTGCGACATCCTTGAGCACATCGGTGTTTTCTCGTATCCCCTGGAGGGCCTGATGCACAGAGGTGGAGGCCCTCATGGTGTTGTTCTCCGTCCCTTTCACCTGCTGGTCTATTCGCTCTACATGGGTTCCCATGGCTACTTGCCAATTTCATACATCCGTTAACTGGTCCCTGAGCTGCATTATCCCTAAAGTTTCTCCTGTAATTCATTGGGTGATTTGGGGAACAAGGGGTCCCATTGCTCTGCCCATTAGGTCTATGAACAAGGCCTGTTGTTCAGCTGGGATGGCCTGCTCGGGTGCCTGAGGCACTACGTATGGGGGGGCTGGCTGTCCTATTACTTCTTCTGGCTCGGGAAGGAGTGCTGGTGCCCATACTGAGGTATTGTCGGGAGTTCGTGTACTCACCCCCTACTTTTCTCGTGGCTTGGCTTTCCTGCCACTGGCCTTAGGCTGTGTGTGCCGGCTCCTCGGACTTTGACTTGGTGTACACGTTAGCCTCAGCTGCACAGTTTGACTCAGGTGTATGCGCGTCTCGTGCCGATGCACAGCCTCTGCCATTCCTGCTGTATGACTCGCGCTCCATGTACGTAGTATATATACAGTGGTGCACAAGCCTGGATACTCCAGCTTGCTTCACCTTGTCGCCTCTACCACCTAGAGTCCCTTTCAGGACTTCACTCTGGAAGCTCGCCAACTCACTATCGTCTTCTCTCGTACGCCCTCACATTCGCTAGGAGCCATAGGGACGTTCCTCGCCCACTCATCCCAAACCTCTATCACCTGACATACCTCCTCGACAAGTCGCCGTATCTCGTGGCACTTCTACCACTCAAAGATTACGCACGCGCGCACATCTGCCTTGCTTTCCTCGGTTAGCCACCGATAAACAAGGACACGTGACCGACTACTTCTCCACCTTCGCCGGATCAAATCACATCACAGGCCGCGTCCTGACAGGTCGTGACATTGTGAAGCAAGCTTTACAGCGAACCTGGAGTTAACCCTGTGGCTATCCTCTCTCCCAAAGAGATCGAAGCCAATATTTCAGAACACGGATCCAACACAGGGTCACAACCCAACTATGGAACCCGATACCAATCAAGGATCTGAGCAGCCATCAAAGGTACTTTCGCTGGGGTACAGGGTTCAACACCCACCACCCCAACAGAACAAGACATTGTCGATACCGGTAGAACCTCACGATCCTCACAACGATCAATGCCTGGAGGTCTACCCGATGAGGAAGACCAAACCATCCACATCGAGCAACCCTCAGTGGTACGAGTCGTCCCCAGACCGAGCGTCGGACCAGAACAGGAAATGGCAGTGGGAGCAGGATCCATCCTCATCCCGGAAGGAGAGGAAATGCGGTATAACCACCTCGCGGGAATACGCCTCCCAGTCCGATCTCATCGAAATACGCCAACAGTCACGCCAAGAAGACCAGAGGAACCCCTTCCTCAGGAACAGCTGAGAATTCTCACCCTCAGCGACAGCGAGGATGAATGTGAACCAATACCAACTCAGCCTCAACCAACCACACGTGTTCCCACTGACCTTGAGCCTAACCTTCCGGAGGTCCTGGAAGTCGTCCTACCACCGTACGGAGCCCCAATCCGCCGACAACTGGAGTTTGATTTAGCCGCTCTAGAAGCCGACCCTGACTATCGGAGATTCGTGGCCCTAATTCAGGCCACCCTATGTCCCCTATTACCCGAAGTCACCCACCAGGTCCTGAGTGGGAGACACATCGAGACCATCACACAAAGTATTGAGGAAATCTGCAACCGACAAATAACCTTCGACACTGGAGCAATAGAGCTAGCTCGGCTCGTACAACAAATCCAGGAAGAAACAACACGAACAGCCCAAAATGCAGCTAACCAAGAAAGGGCCCGAGCCCAAGCCCAGGCAGAAACTATCCGAAACACCCTCCAGGAGGTACCCGCATGGGTAAACGATCTACAACGAGGGACCAACGCCGTGCTACGATCCATAACGGAAGCAGTAACCGAACTAAGGAAAGACGGAGAATTAACACGAGAGCTCATACAAGCGCTCGATGGAAGGATCGACCAACTAGAGGAGCGCCTCACCCAGAAAATAGACAACGCACCCTTCGACGAACCCCCAATAGATCAATCTACCAAACGAAACATAGGCCGTCCACAGCGGTCACCAAGCCCCCCCGGGTCACCAGATTGTCGTCGCTCTCGCTCCCGAACCCCACAACGACAGGGAAGGAACAGGACAAATAGGTCTCAATCCCGGGAAGAAGAGCGCATCCCAAAAGGAGCTAAGACCAAGAAACCCGAGCCCTTCGAGGGAAAGAAGCGGGATAGCGAAGCAGAAAACTTCCTAATGAAGATGGAACTATACTTCCTCAAATATCCCAGGGCCTTCCCAGATCCCAAAAAGATTTCCACTACGCTTTCCAACATGAAGGAAGGACCCGCGTCACGATGGGCCAAACCCCTGCTCAGGAAAGTCCTAGAAGAAACCGAGCATGAAACCATAGCCTCATGGACCAACTTCAAAAAAGCTTTCCTCCTAGCCTTTGGAGACCCAATCAAACGAGAAAGGGCTACAGAAAACATCCAAAAACTAGTACAAACTAAATCAGCAAACGAATACGCTTCCGAGTTTCGAATCCTCATGGACGAACTCGAGTGGGACGAAAAAGCACTTATTGATCGATTCAAGGCAGGACTCAAGAACAACGTCCGAAGGGAACTACTGCGGATGACAGTTCTCCAAGATGTATCCACCCTAACCCTTGAAGAATGGATCGAATACGCCATCCGCACTGATGACATTCTATTCGCGACCCGCAACATCGAGGATAACCGAACCAAGGGCAGAGCAGCCACAACCCCAAAACCTGTACAACCCCAGAACCAAACCGTGCCAAAGGAGACCATTGAGCAGAGACGGAGGGAAGGAAGGTACTTCAAATGCGGACGTCTGGGACATGCTATAGGGGCCTGTTGTTCGGGGTACCACAAAGAGGACCAGCCCCAAGGACCAAGTACCCAAAGCAACTCCCAGAAAGAGGATCACAAGAGAAGGGAAAAAGCTAGGGAGGCACACGTTGAAGAAACCAAGAAGGACGATGAATCCATGGCCTCAGAATCGGAAAACTAAGATGGCCTACCATACCCGTGTCCATAGGCAAGGAAAACCTAGATCATGATGTCAGGCATGTATACTATTTAAAGAAATCAGATAATGACCCCCACTGCTACATCACAATCGACGGAATCACGGAACCCACTCTTACCCTTATCGACTCAGGATCCTCCTGCAATTTCATCGACATCTCCTATGCCCGGAGAAACCACATCCCCCTCATTGAACTTACACACCCAAGAACCGTCATCGCCATAGACGGAAACGAAACCGCCCAGAAGATACGTTTTCGCACAACCCTCGATTTCGAGCTAGAAGGACGAATCTTCAAGAGTCACTTCTACGCCATGCCACTGGGAGACACGACCATAATCCTAGGAAAAGAATGGCTCACGGAGCATGACCCCGACATCTCCTGGAAGACCATGGAAATATGGTTTAGGGAGGAACAAGAGCAAGGAAAAGCAGCAGGAGAAGCACCAGACGAAACCCCCATACCGCCAGAATACACCGACTTCACAGACGTTTTTGACGCAGAGAAATTCAAGGAACTACCACCCCACAGGGACCACGACTGCGCCATAACCTTCAAAGAAGGATCACAACTCCCACGACTGGCAAAACCATATCCCATGTCCCCAGATCAGGTGAAACAGCTCCGCGACTTCCTGGAGCAAGAGTTATGGGACGGGAAGATCAGACCAAGCAAATCAGAAATCGCTGCCCCCTGTTTCTACGTCAAAAAACAGGACGGTTCCCTTCGGCTGGTGACAGACTATCGGAAAATCCATGACATCACTGACCAGTTCCCTATCCCACTCCCGGAAGACCTAATTGAGCAATTACAGGAAGCAAAGGTGTTCACCAAACTAGATCTGCAATGGGGATACAACAACGTACGCATCAGGGAAGGGGACGAATGGAAGACTGCCTTCCGCACCAAGGACAGACTCTTCGAATATGTCGTTATGCCTTTCGGCCTGAAAAATGCGCCCAGCATTTTCCAACGGTTTATGAACGAAATATTAGCTGACTTCAGAGGCATTTTCATCATCGTCTACCTGGACGACATCCTCATCTTTTCAAAGAACGACGAGGAACATACAAAACACGTACGCATGGTCCTAGAAAGGCTACGACAAAATCACCTCTTCGTCCGGCCAAAGAAGTGTCGTTTCAGGGTCACTACCGTTGACTATGTTGGACTAGTTATCAGCCCAGAAGGAATCTCCATGGACAAAAGCAAGGTCCAAGATATCATCGATTGGCCGATACCAAAAACAGTTAAACAAAACCAAGCCTTCCTGGGGTTCTGCAACTTTTACCAACAGTTTATCTGTCGCGACCCTCTGATTGGTTCCCCTGGTGGGGACCGCGCACTGATGCTCATGCTTCTGGAAATGGAGGAGGGGGTGACTCAGAGCCTGAGAGCCGTATATATGCGTCATATATGCATGATTGGCGGTGCCAATCCTGAGCATCCGTGGCTAGCCTGACTAAGAGCTCTGAGTACCTATAAGGAGGAGGCTGGGATGTCGTCTAGATGAGGATGGAGTACTCAAGAGGGAGCGCAGGAGGTGGTAACCCTCCTGTCCCATGTAGAGGTAACCCTGGGATGTCGCCTACGAGAGGAGGTGGAGTAGAGTGTCCAGGAGGGAGCGCAGGGGGAGACATCTCCTCTGTCCCATATGGAGTACCTCTATGGCAGTACCAAGGTAGGACGACGAAGGTAGGAGTGGTAGATACAGGTGTGGGGTGACGAGCCACACAGGGAGCTGTTCAGGAAGATAAGCTAGTACTCAGAAGGAGAGAGTATCCATAGAGGGAGCGCATATAGGAGGGTATCTCCCATGTCCCATGCAGGAAAGCTTCTAGGATGAGGTAACTAGTAAAGTGGACTTAAAAGGAGCACTAGGGTAGTGTCCTCTGGGTCCCATGGCAGGGCACCCAGTAGTGAGGGGAGAGTGACGAGGTGAAGCAAGCTGAGGTACTC
>WSTK01000078.1:0-91673 GCA_019616945.1 Ceratobasidium sp. 414 | reverse complement strand
CATGCAGTTCAAGAAACACGGTATGCTGTTCACGGAAAATAAAGACCCCAAAGGGTGAGTCTATTTTGACGCGTTCCGTTTCTCGCCATTCAACATCGTACTCTCGCGTAGCAAACAGAGTGGAATCAAAGGGTTGAACAACACGGTCATGCAGCTCCGGAAGATTTGCCAGCATCCGTTTGTGTTCCCTGAAGTCGAGGACACGATCAACCCAAGCAGAGAGCTCAACGGGTCATTGTATCGTGCTTCGGGCAAGGTCGCGCTCCTTGATCGTATCCTGCCCAAGTTGTTTGCGTTCAAACATCGGGTACGTCTTTTCTTGTCGATCACGGAATGTGTCACTCAATCATATGTAGGTTTTGATGTTCTTCCAAATGACGCAAGTGATGAATATCCTCGAGGATTACATGAGTCTCCGTGGATACAAATACCTTCGCTTGGATGGTGGAACCAAGCCAGACGACCGTGCAGATTTGCTAAAAGCATTTAATGCTCCAAACTCGGAATTCGACGTTTTTCTTCTGTCGACGCGTGCTGGCGGATTGGGGTTGAACTTGCAGACCGCCGACACTGTCATTATGTACGTTTTTCTCCTTGTCATCATTTATTACAGGACTTAGCACTCCTGTTTACAGCTACGACTCGGACTGGAACCCTCACGCAGATTTGCAAGCCCAGGATCGCGCGCACCGTATCGGACAGAAGAACTCAGTGGTCATTCTTCGGTTCATTACCGAGCGGAGTGTCGAGGAGCACATGCTCGCCCGGGCTAAGCAGAAGCTGGACATGGACGGCAAAGTCATTCAAGCCGGTCGGTTCGACAACCAGTCGAGCGCAGCCGAGTCCGAGGCGGTGTTACGTATGATGCTTGAAGCGGACAACGAGGAGGTAAACGAGGACACCGTGATGGATGACGAAGAGATCAACCAAATTATCGCGCGCACGGACGGGGAGCTTGAGCGGTTTAAGTCGATGGATTACGAGCGTGACATTGCGGAAGAGCGCGAGTGGCGAGAGGCCGGCAATAGGGGTCCCAAGCCCGAGAGGATGATCGCGTTCCAGGAGTTGCCAGAGGTGTACCAGCGAGACGAGCCTTACGAGCCACCAGAGACTGAGCTCAAGGCCGTGGGCCGTGGTGCACGCGAACGCAAGATCGTATCTTACAATGATGGCATGACAGATGATCAATGGGCAATGGTAAGCACCTCCTTATACGCACACATCAGCATAGGCCCACCTTTGTTCTGCGTCCAGGCCCTCGAGGAAGGCGAGGACTTGGAGGACTTCGACGATTTACCTGCGCGGAGGAGCCGTGCTGCAAGCCGCCTTGGACGTGATGAAGCGAGCGGGTCGAACACCCCTGCGCCCGACGACAAGAACAAGCGGAACAAGAAGGGCAAGGGTAAAAGTAGGGCCGATGACAACGCTAGCAAGCGCAAGCGGGGCAAGGCGCAGTCACCTGAGCCTTCTTCTGACGAAGACGACGACTCTTTGCGCGGACAGGTAAATGTTCCTGCCGACTGCTCCTACAGGCTATTGAAATGTTGCCCTGCTTGCTAGAAACGACGGAGGACCCAGAACCAGAACCCCAGCGCTGGGGCTCCTCCTGTGGCTCCTGCGATGCGCGAACGAATGAAAGCGGCGTTCACGGCCTGTCACCAAGCTGTCCAAGGCCTGTTGACCGAAGATGGGCGCCAACGCTGCGAGCTCTTCAAAGAGTTACCTGACCGCAGGCTGTACCCTGATTACTATGAAGTGCGTACCGCTGGCTTATTCGACTTGATCTCATATGTTCTGACACGCGAGCTATGCAATCTAGTTGATCCAAAAACCGATTGCGATGTCTCACATGCGGAAACGTATGAGCAGTGGCTACTACAAGATGGTGTCTGCTTACCGAGACGACTGGCGACATATGTTCAACAACGCTCGTTCATACAACCAGGTTAGTCCCCTCCAAGCCACTGCTGGAACTTACGTTGACCGTACTCTGGCCAACAGGAGGGTTCGATGGTTTACCAAGATGCGGACGCTATGCAAAAAGTCCTCGAAGCTGTCTTTACCCGAGAGACTGCCGGAACGGACATGCCAGGCGCAGATCCAGCCAACCCTGGAAACACGTCTCCGCTATCCGCAGCTGACGACGACGAGCCCGCGCCCCGAGCACCTGGTCATCCGAAACCCATTTCACGCAAGGCCTCTGTAAGCGACGAGGAGTACCTATCAAGCAACGACGACGATTAAGCCCAGAATCTTGCTTGAATACGAATTATTTGTACTCATGGGTTGGCTTGTCGGGTTGTATGATGTTGCTTTATCATCTTTTCTCGCCTTCGTAGTAAATGCTTATATTTTGTTGTTCATAAGCCCGGTTACCTGATCTGGCTAATTGATTTGCGTCGATTTTCTTATCCTGGCGAGCTGATTCGCCTGATTTCAAGTCTTTAAAATGACGACCTCCACGATTACCTCGACCGAAGATTTGCTGCTCGAGCTTACTCTCGTTTCCCAGGGCAAAGTTCGGGATATCTATTCTACATCAGACCCCCATACTCTCCTCTTTGTGGCTACAGACAGAATCAGTGCATACGATGTTATCTTGAAAAATGTTGGTACCGTCTTTGCGCTTTGACAGGCAGCCTTCCTGACTCCTCTCCATAGGGCGTACCCGGAAAAGGCGTTATCCTAAGCCAACTTGCACTCTTTTGGTTCAAGCGCCTCGAAAATATTATCCCAAACCACCTGATCACGGACAATGTCGAGCAGATGCCCCCCGAAGTGCGCAAGTACAAGGGAGTCTTAGAAGGCCGCACTATGCTCGTTAAAAAGGCCAGGGTAATCCCCCTTGAAGCAATCGTCAGAGGATATATCACCGGTACGCCGCTGTAAAAACAATTGTATGGCGCAACACTGAGCTATTTATTGTCCAGGCTCGGCATGGTCCGAGTACAAGCGTTCGGGGACCGTACACGGAATTCGCGTGCCAGAAGGCCTAGTCGAGTCTCAGAAACTTCCTGAGCCTCTATTCACGCCTTCGACCAAGGCTGAGCAGGGCCAACATGACGAAAATATCCATCCTGACCAAGGTGACCTCACATCGTTGGTCTTGTTGCGGTTGCGTTAACCCTCATTAACAGCCGCAAAGATTGTCGGGAAAGACCTATGTGACCAAATCTCTTCCGTCGCGGTTCGTATCTACAAGGAGGCAGCCGAGTACGCTGCTACCCGTGGGGTAATCCTTGCGGATACAAAACTTGAGTTTGGGCTCGTCGAGGCAGAAGGACGTGAACCTCAGTTGATTCTGATCGACGAAGTCTTGACCCCTGACTCGTCCCGTTACTGGCCTGCTGCTAGCTATCGTCCTGGTGAGCATGCGTCTATGCATTGTTCTTTCCTTGGACGTCTAATGGGGACCTGCGTTTAGGACAATCTCAACCGAGTTTCGACAAGCAATATTTGCGAGACTGGCTTACCGCTGAAGGGTTTAAAAAGGGACTTGAAGGAGGCAAGGATGGCCAGGGGTGGACGATGACTGACGATGTGGTGGAAGGGACTCGCAAGCGATACCAAGAGGCATGGGATCTATTAACAAGTGGCTCCAAATGAACTTCCGAGTAACAATATACACTTAAAATACAGATATGGTCGGCGGTCAGAATAGTAGCGACAGTGGTGGATCCAACAGAACCAGGGTTACTCTTCTGCGCAGGCAACAGCATCAGCGCATGCATCAAGCATAAGCCCGTAGCTCTCCTCGATAACCGCCTCGGATATACGTTCTTTCACGACGTCTAAAATAAGGTCGCGGCTGCGAGCGTGAGAGGTTAACAACGCGTGAAAAAACACAAGGTATATTATCTGGTCAACTCACTCGAGGTTTCCGTATACAATGTCGACTTCGGCTCCCATGGTATGTAATTGCCTTCCCCACTCGCGGATATGCTGTTCTCCAGCCGTGAACGTGATCTTCGCGAGTCCGTTGGAACGAGGGAAGCGCAAGCAAGTGGTGGCTTTGAAGTCGAAGCCGTTATTCGCCCGAACAATCGTGACCGGGTATTTCATGGCGAGTAGTCTCAAGTTGCACCGCAGATGCGAGATCGATGCCCAGAGTCGACCTAGCATCCTTACGACCTGCCATGGTGGTCAATACTTCGGACACAAGGGCATTCCTGAGAGTGCTCACTTTCTTCAAATTTAACGAAGACGCTTGTCGTAACATCGCCTGCGCCAAGTCGAGTACCAGCTCAGTCAGCGCAGGGAATTGATCCTTCTGTTGGCCTTTAAGAGGGATAGCTTGGATACGGCATCCAGAAGGAACGGGCCTGTACGCCACGCATTCAAGCTGGACGCGATATCGGTCATCATAGACTAGTTCAATGTGCTTCTCCTCGAGCTTAACGGCGTGCCATAGATGCAGGCGCTGCAGCTTCTCGAATTCATCTAGATGGGAGTTAAAATGAGGTGAGCGTTCGTTGCTTGGGGAGAAGTCAACTAACCTCGAAGGTTAACTATCTCAACGGTAGGGTGCAACGCGTCAAGCTGCTCCTGGTGAATACGCATCTGGTCGAGGAGCGCCCGCTTGTCGCTCTCAACTTCCTCCAGCTTGGCCTTTAGCTTTTCCAGCTTGGTCGCGCTGCTCTGAACGTCGGCCCTGTAGCTCTCGATTTGCGTGCTGGAGATCTCGAGTTAGTTTCACGACGGAGCGTCGGCTATAACCTGAGAACCCACTTTTGTTCGGCGATCCCAGCTTTCAACTCCTCCATCGCCTCTGGATCGCAGTCTTTCACGGCTTCAACAGCAGCGCGCTCAGCCGCGAGCTGCGCCTTCAGCTTCGCATGCTGTTCCCGCAGAGACGGGATGGGTTCAGAGAATCGGTTCCCTACGGCGCGCAAGGACTCAAGGTCCTGTGTAACGTGTTGTGTAAGTCTCGCTACGCGTGGGAAGTGGCGCAATATACCTGTTTGAGCAGTTCGGCTTCTTGACCAGCCGCTGCTTGCATCTCTTGGACAAAACCGTGTCTCCACTTGTACCACGACATCTTCGATCGCATACGCATTGCTTCCTTATGTCCACCCAAGGTTTCCTAAATACCAAACTATGGTTAACGCAAACTTATTGTCGGACCAAATTACCGCTCACCTCGATCGCACGTCGATCTTCTTCCCCGCTCGCAAGATATTCTTTAAATAGGTACGGGTTATTCGCGTCCAAGTCGTCCTCGAGGATCCGGATAGCCTTCTTGCCGTTTGAGATATATTCTTTGAGCTCCTTTGCAGCCTATCGACGCGCATACATCCTGTTAGAACACGCGTCACCTAATATGTCCACCGACCACTCACATAGTTGAACGTCTCCAATTGCGGCATCCCGACAGTCATCGCAACAATATAGTCCGCAACGCCAGCGGGGGGCTGGCTTTCGTCGCGCCCGCGGCCAAGCACGCCCAAGCCAATTGTCGAGCGCCGCTTGACAGTGAGTCCGTCCATAAACGAGATTCGGGTCATCTTCAAAAAGTCGCTCGCCGAAATTGAGGGAACCTGCAACAAGGTTAATATGCGTCTCTCAACTGAAGAGAATGTAACAAGACACACCTCATCTAGTTCTGCCTCGTTCTGCACACCGTTCCTCCACTGTGCAGGGGACTTGGCACCGGTACCCAGTCCCACCTCGCCGACACGGGACCGCAGCGGGCTCGAAACCCGGATTTCTTCGAGCGAAGTGGCAGCTGGACGAGGGGACCCACGTATGAGCGAAGGGGATGCCGACGCCTGGAGACGTAGTTCACGTTCGCATTCGACCCCATTGGTTCTTGGGGGGGTCGTGGGTCGTGGCGACGCAATACGGCTGGGAGTAGGCGGTTGGACGCGCTCAACCATCGGAGGATCTGGGCGCACGGGTGATGGAGCACGCCCAGGGCTTGAGGCGGGGATCGTTGGCAGCGCCGGATCCTGTGCGACTCCTCTACCAGCGCGGCCTATCATAGACGCACGAGGCGCGAAGCTGCGCCGACGAGGGGGCTTGGCAGGTGCAGCCTCTTTTCCTTTCTCCGGCCGGGGTTGTTGCGTTGGCTCCAAACTCTCAAATGCGGCCTTTTTCCTCGCTGGTTCCTCTTGACCGTTTTCGTCGCCGTCTCGAGGACGCTTAGGCGTAGGAGGCGCGGACAAGGCGCGCGCGGGTGCTTCTACCGTCTTGGGTGTGCCTTGGGGCACTGGGGTAACAGAGCGAACCGGCGTTCTGTGGACGGCTAGATCCCCTGGCGTGGAGGTGGATGCCCGCCGAGGAGTCCCGTTCGCAGGTAATGCAAACTGGAACGGCGCCGGCGAGTTTCGAGGGCTCCATGCAACAGGCGGAGGGCGCACAGGCGACTGAGATATTTCGAACGTTAGTGGAGGATGTGCCCTGGGAGAAGGGGCAGATGGTTCAGGGCTCGGCGGAGTGAGGTTTGCCGCGGAAGAAGCACTGGCAGGCGGAGATGCCGGAGGGGGATTGGTCGTTGATTTAGGGGAGGAAGGTATTGCGAACGCAAAAGGAGTGGGAGCGGACAATGTATGCGCTGCGGTGGGCGTAGGTGCGGGTTCGTCTGCGGGCGGATCGATTGAAAAAGTCGGTAGTTTGGGTGCCAAACCAGCGTTGGCGGGTGTAATTGCGCTTCGCGTCTCGGGTTCCACAGTAAACTCGAACGCGGGAGCTGGCGTCTGACGAGTCCCAGGCGCAGAGAGCTCCAGGTTGCTTGATTGTTGAACTTCCGGCGCCCTCTCGTTCTCGTCTTCATCCTCATCGTAGGCACCGAACCTCAGCCCTCCAGTGATGGCCGTGATATCCATGGTACGTTCGTCATCATATCTGCCTTCGTAGTCGCCGCTTGAGCTCGAAGAAGTATCGGCCTCATCGTCGTCGATAGACATATCGGCCGCGCCACCGCCCACGCTCTGTCTCGCGGCGCGAAGTCGAGATAGCGCGTCCTCCAGCCCAAGATCCCCATCTCGACCCGTTCCTGTCCCACTCTCTTGAGAGCTAAAAGTGCCGTGGGAGCTGTAAGTACCTTGGGAGCTAAATATCGTCTGCTGAGAGCTGTAACCTCCATGCGGCTCTTGTGACGTCAAGACCGGCCGGACGTTCGACTCCGATTCCGCTGTGCTCCCAGTATGCTCGTCGTCCGACTCCGGTCCAGCGTGCGTTATGCTCTGCAATTCGGCCCACGCTTCGCTCTTCCGTTTGGGTGCGATCGACTTCCCAACCTTGACCATAAATTCGCCGTTGTCCTTGTCCCCATCCCGCTCTGCCTCGCTTTCCCGTGATATGCTTCGGTCGAGAGGAGGAAGGGGCGCGATGGGCGCAGACGATCGACGACGGGAAGGCGTGCCTAATTGGTAGGTGTCCGTCAAGTCCATGCTGTCCTCTCCGCCCCCTTCGCCACCATCGTAAGGCTCCCTAGCAGACCCAAAGCTATTATCGACGTCCATAGTGCGATCGGGCGTCTCGTCGTCTAGCTCCATGGACGCTTCGCCAACTTCCTCACTGTTCGCGCGGCGTGTAGGAACGGGGCTCTTCCTCGTGGGTGGAGTCTCGGCAGAAGGTGTGTTAGGAGCGGGAGACGAAGAGTGCTGAGGGGAAGAAGCTGTGGCGTTGGAGTTTGTAGTTGGCTCGAACATGCTGTAGCGAGTATAAGAATTAGCAAGGGGGCTTGGAGACACTGGACGAGCGACTCACCGAACCTGCGCCATTGCTGCAAAGCTAACGCGACGCGACAACATGCTCTTCCTGCCCACAGTAATATCCGAGCCAAAGCCCCCCACGACTGTGGTCATATCCATTGTCTGCTCGTCGTCTTCATTGTGCATCTTCAGAATCGACTTGCGAGGAACCTGACCCATATACAACAATGTCAGCCAGAGTCGCAGCACGGCAGTCCAGATCCAAACTAACCATGCTCCTCCGTTTCCTCCGCCTTGGACTCAAGCCATCCGCCCCAATATTGCTTTTCCGAGAATCGATCGGGCCTCCAATGCTCTGAGCGCGTTTAATCCTGGCAGCCTTGCCAGTGTTCTCCTTGCCGCCAGCCTGCGAGGTGACAGCAATAGATTGCCGTCTGTTCATGGTGGGTGAGACGAAGAAAGGAATACAGTTCGGCGCTTGAGTGGGAAATCAACAATTTACATCACGCGTCGCGTTTATGAGGTAAGCTGCGCGGGGTCACATGCCAAATTATCCTCGGTCTTCAAGTTATGCGTAATTACAGGAAAACAATAGCGTGCAGAACTAGCTCATGGTATCCTAACCCATAGCGTAAACCATGTATCATCCAGAAATAGTTACCAGCTATTCCCCCAACGCCGCTCCTCTTCCTCTCGAAACGTACGTATAATACTTACCAGGGCTCTCCTCGCCCTCACCCTATCTTCTCTTGCCTCGAGGTCTTGATACTGATCTTGATCGCCGTCCCACCTGCCTAGTTCACTAAACAGCCGCTCAAGAGCCGTAGTCGCATTCGCAATATCTCCACGACTCCACATCTTGATCCCTCCCGCGCGGTATCCAGGTTCTCCTTGCACCGAAACGAGATACAGAATTTGAGACGGGATTGACTTGGAAATCCTAACGAGTGTTTGACGAGGAGTTTCGGGATATGGTATCGCCCTTGAAAAACGTCAGCCAGTTGTAAGTGCGCGGACATACGCCGCCTACCCCGCTGCTCGTGACAGGACGTCACCGTACTGCAAGTTCTTGATAAAGTTTTCCAGGGGGTCTTCAGCTAGTCGCTGATAGATAGGTA
Organism: Ceratobasidium sp. 414; assembly: GCA_019616945.1. Classification (NCBI taxonomy): domain Eukaryota; kingdom Fungi; phylum Basidiomycota; class Agaricomycetes; order Cantharellales; family Ceratobasidiaceae; genus Ceratobasidium; species Ceratobasidium sp. 414. The sequence goes on along the minus strand of WSTK01000078.1, from coordinate 82,900 downwards.
TGCCCTTGGAGGAATTACCATGCGAATAACCAGTGGGAGACATGCTCATGTCTTCCATGTCGATGTCGTCGTCACATATCATATCGTGGGCTGCGAGGCTCAATGACGATTGTGCGACTACCACACGTGGGGCGTGATACGACCGCGATGGTGCCCAACGAGACGAGCCAGTTGACCTGTCCCCCGCCGTATAGGTACGAGCTATTCATTCGTGAGCTGCCAGGCTACTCAGTTCAGTGAAATTAACTTGCTCGTTGACGGAAACTCCAATTGGAGGCCAGGCATGATCTCTTTAACGAACGCTGTTGGTGATATTTCTTTGGGCACCTGGACAACCGGGATGTCTTGATGTAATTTAGAGTTGGTAGGGCTCACATATCCATCTACGTCGATTAGAACATACCCGATATGGTAGCCTTGAGGGCAAGATTCCGGTCTTGTGACAGCAAACGAATTTGGCCGCTGCTGAGCTGAGCAAAGTATAAGCAGCAGTCGAGGATGATGTTATCGTTTTCCTTCCCTGCCCATAAGCAAGGCTACGCTGCGGATCAAAGTAAAAGACTTACCCCTCTCCCCCGCAAGCTGCGCCACGACTTGCCCCCTCTAAGCGTCTCATCCTCCTTCTGCGCCCTCAGTACACCCTTTCCTGTCCTCACACGTAGTTCAATCTGCTCTTGCAGCCACACAGTTGCCGCCATCGCACGTTCTCGTACTCCGTGCTTCGACTGGTAATCCAACTCATCCACAACGACCCCAGGAAGTACAAAGAACAAGGGAGGCATAAGATGCACGACTTCAAGGAGCTTCGCTCCAAGGGCTCTGAGAAGAGAGAGGTGTTTAAGGAGAAAGTTCGTATCCAAGACCAAGAAAAGGGCTTGGGATATCTATTAGCTAAGGTAAATACCTGGCGCTCGAGATGCAGTTGAGTAAGGTGCGTACGTCGTAGTCAATATCCATTACATGCTGGTCCCAGGCACTAGTGCTCTCGTGCACGAAGTTCTCCATAGGCCTAGGGATCTCAAGGTCCATTTCGTCCGCCAGAGAGCTACTCCAGTGCCCTACACCGTGCATGGCTGTCGTAGCGTGTTTCCGAATAGTGTGCAAAGCGAATTCACCAAACAGGTGAACAATTTCGATGGTCGTCGTGTACTTCTATCCAGGTCAGTGGTCAAGACCATAAGAGAGCAGATAGCGACAAGAAAGTTAGGTCCAGATTTGCACAAGAAAGGGGATGGCGTTAAGGGGTATTTGGGCACGTGACACGCGCTGGATGGTTACATGACCACCACCTTGATTTCGGCCGACGAGGAAATACCTGGGCGCTGGTTCGCCAACTGAGCTTTTTGAGTCCAAAACTAATCGGTTCAATCGCGCCCTAACCATCGACTCCTGCTTCACATCGTTTCTCCCAGTCTGCGCCGATATGCATACCCTGACTAGAGCGAGTCGGCGAGCATTCGCGACGCACGCGAGCGCAACGGTTAAGGATTGCTCGACTATCACTCCGCCATACCCCGCACTTATCAAAAAACTTGAGACAGTCCGAGAAATATTGGGACGTGATCGGAAACTGACTCTCGCAGAGAAGATATTATATTCTCACCTGCATGAGCCCCATGTCGACTTGGGGAGCGGAAAGAAGATTCGAGGAGAGGCGTATTTAAGGCTGAAGCCACAACGGGTTGCGATGCAGGATGCCTCTGCCCAGTGAGTTACCTGATCCCCCGAAATACCCGTTCGAGTTATTTAGCTATATAATATGTAGAATGGCGCTGTAAGTCACAAGACAAACCTAAGCAAACACCCGGAGACTGAATTGTTCTTCAGCCTTCAGTTTATGACGTGCGGTCTCGCTAAAACCGCCGTTCCAACATCGATCCACTGCGACCACCTCATTCAAGCGCTCGACGGGGCGGAGGCGGACCTCAAGGTACGCGCCCAACACATGCCGCCAACCTAAGTATTTATCGTATGTTTTACCAGCGCTCAATCGTCACCAACCAAGAAGTATTCGACTTTCTAGAGAGCGCAGCAAAGAAATACGGGATCGAGTTCTGGAGGCCCGGCTCTGGCATCATTCACCAAATCGTCCTCGAAAACTATGCAGCACCCGGTATGCTAATGTTGGGAACGGGTGAGTTCTAACTTGGGTTACTCTTAACATCAACTTCTAACGCGAACGCAGACTCGCACACGCCAAACGCGGGCGGCCTTGGTACGGTTGCGATCGGTGTCGGAGGGGCAGATGCAGTAGATGCCATGACAGACACACCCTGGGAGCTCCGCGCGCCCCTCGTTACAGGGATCCACCTCACCGGTAAAATGGGAGGCTGGACGACCCCTAAAGATCTCATCCTGCACCTCGCCGGGAAGCTCACCGTTCGAGTAAGCATCAGCTCATCTCCATTCTCAAGTCTTAATTGACGCCAAATTAGGGGGGAACTGGTCGAATTCTAGAATACTTTGGGCCCGGTGTGCACGCGCAATCGTGTACCGGACTTGCAACAACAGCGAACATGGGCGCTGAAGTTGGGGCCACGACTTCGGTGTTCCCTTATACCGAGAATATGCGCGCGTACTTGTACGCGACTGGTCGTGGACCTGTTGCGAATGCCGCAGATACCGCAGCACAGTCTGGATATTTAGCAGCAGATGAAGGCGCTGAATACGATGATGTAATCGAAATTGTGAGTGAACCCCGTCTACCTTTTTGTGGGTGCCCAGACTGACAGGATATGGGGACAGGATTTGTCGAAGCTCGAGCCCACAATTAATGGGCCGTTTACTCCTGATCTCGCGACCCCTCTGTCGCAGTTCGGAGACTTTGTGAAGAAGAATGGATGGAAGGACGAACTCAGTGCTGGACTCATTGGATCTTGTACGAATAGTTCATATGAAGACATGGTACGTAGAGATCAATTCTTGTAGAGCCAAGACATTAATATATTCCGCTTCAGTCTCGAGTATCCTCCATCGCTCAACAGGCAAAACAGGTTGGCCTCAAAGCGGCGGTACGTACTTCAACCCTGCCACATCGCGACACATTTAACCAATGGCTACCCTCAGGTCCCGTTCTTATGCACGCCCGGCTCAGAACAAATCCGAGCAACGATTGAAAGAGACGGCCTAACCGAGTCGCTCCAAAGTATAGGCGCTACGGTCCTCGCCAACGCGTGCGGTCCGTGTATCGGCCAATGGAAACGAGAGGACAAGAAAGGCGAAGAAAACGGTAAGAACCAACACATGACGCTCATCCTGTCATCTAATGCCCACTCTGTTGGCTAAGCCATCCTCACTTCATTCAATCGCAACTTTAAAGCCCGCAACGACGCCAACAGCCTCACTATGAACTTCCTCGCCTCGCCCGAAGTCGTCACAGCTATCAGCATCAGCGGCAAGCTCTCCTTCAACCCTATGACTGACGCCTTGACCACCCCCAGCGGCGAGACCTTCCGCTTCTCTCCTCCCACAGGCGACACCCTTCCAGCTGCCGGCTTCACACCCGGAAACCTCGCATACACCCCAAAACCGAACCCGGCGCCTGAGCCGGAGACAGATATTGTAATTAAGAAGGATTCGAGTCGGTTGCAAGTGTTGAGGCCGTTTGAAAGCCCGTTTGCGGAAGGTGGAGAGAAGGAGCTGAAGGGCATGGAATGTCTAATGCGCGTAAGAGGGAAGTGTACAACTGATCATATTTCTGCGGCGGTATGTTAGTTCGTATAGGTGGACAGGGTGAATACTTACACCGAATGGTATCCCACAGGGCCCTTGGTTGAAGTACAAGGGACACTTGGAGAACATCTCGGAGAATCTGCGTGAGTTTGACCTACCTACTTACGGGTCTAAAGTTCTGACTGCGCGATTTATCTTAGTTATCACCGTGTGTCACGTTTCAATCAACCACTTTAAATTGTTCTACGTAACTTATGCTACCTTAGGCTGTCAACGACGAAGGCGGGGAGGTAAACGTCGCTTTTGATTGGTCCCATAAACCAGGCGATTCCTCGCACCAGGACACGATCCCGGCTGTAGCCAAACGATTCAAGGGCAGGAATAAGCCCTGGTGCTTGGTAGTTGATGAAAATTATGGAGAGGGAAGCGCACGTGAACACGCGGCATTGCAGCCCAAGTTTTATGGTAAGAAGTGCCGTAGCAGGGCGAAATGTCGTTATAGTTCTCACTTTAATACGGTCAAACTAGGTTGCTCTATGATTGTCGCCCGATCATTTGCTCGTATCCACGAGACGAACCTCAAAGTACGCGTTTGTGCAATGCTTATAATTTGCCTTTGCTTACCTCCAGGATCAAAGAAACAAGGCGTATTGCCACTCTGGTTCGCCGATAAGGCAGACTATGGGAAAATCAGTTCTGGTGACCAGGTCGAAACTATCGGTTTGGCCAACGTCATTGCAGGCGAACCGGGTGCCCAGGTCGAGCTTCGGGTCACCCCTCGCAGCGGAGGTGCTCCTTTCGAAATCGCGACTCGACATACCATGTCCGCGGACCAACTAAAGTGGTTGCAAGCAGGTTCCGCTCTAAACTACATTCGTGATTCTCGAGCTGCTGCATAAGCGCATGTGAGCCTTTCTCCGTTCCGTTATTTTCACCCTGCATGTAGTTTGGTTTACAGCATTTACCCATTTCGGTTTTTATCATAAGTGTGTGTTGCATTGACGCCAGGCACGCCCCCGCTAGCAGCCGCTCGGTCCTGGCCATTGTTGATGTTGTCCGCATGTAAAGACCCCCACACATTGGCGTTCATCCTGCTTTCTTCTTGGTTGCTTCCCGCCTCTGCTCGCTCTGTCTACTGCTACGAGAACACTACTTGCTCAACGTTGCTTCAGCCCAGCACGATACTCGGTTTGAGCGTGCTTGTGCATACGAGCCATCTCCCCTCGTAATGGAAAGTTTGGCAAGAACCGACAACGCGTACGGCAGATGGGAACAGAATAGGAAAATTAATAAATATAAATAAGAATATCATGGCATGACGAGTATCCCGAGTTGGCCCGGTCACGTGCCAAACCTCTCCCCAATCCTGTTTATTATTCTCGCCTTACACGCAGCTCGGTCTATAGCATCTGCGGTACTCATTTCAGTTTTACCACGAGTGTGTGTGCTTGTATGCATTGATTTCAGGCACACATTTTCCGCTGGCATCCGCCCGGGCCGGCCGTCATTGATCTGGGCTCCCCATAAAGTCCCTCGCATACTCATGCTCATCCTGCTTTCCCTTGGTTCCGTTTCGCCTCTGCTCGCTCCGCCTGCAGTACAAAACCACTGCTTGTTCAATTCTACTCCAGTTCGGCACAATGATCTTCCTCTGAGCCACAGAAGCCACGAAGCTCACCCGGCCTGGCCGATTTTCGTTTTAACCGGGCTCGTCATCATTAATAGTTTGCAAAGGATTTGGACTTTGTCTAGCGGAGGTCGCTACCCCACATGTTTGGACAACTCTGTACCTGTCCTCAAGCGCACTGCCGGCCTGGCCGCTCATGTCTCTAGAACCCAATTTGTTCCTCTTCGCGATCGGCTAAGGCGAACCAGCAGGGTAAATCTAGCCCTTGCGCCGGCATTTTCATCTATCTTAGAGCCCCGTGAGTCCAACGCTCTACGAAATTCGGCACGCTTATCCGATTCACCAATCGCGTTCGTCTTCCCTACTCGGTCCTGCCGGCTAACGCATGGTTGCGGCCCTTCTCGACCGACTCGAATGGTAATTGTCGATATCCCAGGTGACCGGGGCGAGGCGAGGCGACCTGTATTCACGCGCAATTATTCAGGCGCGATGTCAATCGAGACAGGCTCTACAGGCTATCCTAAGAAGATAGTTTCTGATGGACGCAGCCGCGTATGATGGCCCTTGCGGTAGAATGAGGCCGTTGAGAGTTGTGATTTTGGGCGGGATTAACGGGTGGGCATCAACGCTGATATTTTTATATTAACCGGTAACGTATCCCTTGGCTAACTTTCGAGGTGTAGCCAGCTAAAGTTTCTGCGCTTTAGATTTTTAAGCGGCCACGAGTTCGCTTGGCAACTATTCTGGACCTGTAGGCACGCGAGCGGCGGGATTTGTTTAGGAGCTGCCACATCCGAGATTCGATCAGCACATGCCAACCCACCTTGCATAGGAATCACGTGTCGGGCATTCCTCATGAATCGCTTGTGACGCCGGCTCCAAAGTTCTCTCCCCTCGCATCTATTCGAGATGCCGACGTAAGTCGCCTTTCCACCAGAACCCAATGAGCCTTACCAATATGAGGAAAGAGGGCGAAAATGGGGCAGGCACCTTATGGCACTCGGCCACCGTTGTAACCGGACGCTCCCAGGATCACAATGATTTGGTGTTCGAACGCATTCCATAAAACCCCCCGCCGGCTAGAAAGAATTTACCCCCATCGTCCCCAGAATCTACCCCCCCCCCCTGTCAACCTTTCTCGCCAGCCGAAATGACACCCCCCTCTCCCCCTCAAGCTTCGATTCATCCCGATTCTCCTGGCCTGCATGGTCGTTCGAGTTACGTCTTTGGTAGCGACACGATACAGAGCGCCTCGGAGTCTCATGAAAAGTATGCAAGCAACGCTCGGCATATAGAACAGACACCCGAGTCTAATACCTCACTCGACGACCTTGACCATGTCACCGAGTTCCCGAATAAATGGGCCAGAATTAGGTTAGTTGTGACTGTGTACTTCCGCCTGCTACACGGCATGCTTATACCAGGTTGAAGAGCCAAACTTCGAGAGCCGGCTGCCGAGTTTCTGGGCGTGAGTATCGCATTGCTGTTCTCAGGTGATATAGGCTAACCCCCTAGTTTAGACGATGATTCTTATTGTATTCGGTACCGGTGTCGACTGCCAAGTTGTTCTGTCCGGAAGCACTGCCGTAGCGTCGAGCCAGAAAGGCGTACGTCTAATACCCTACTATCGCACTACCATCCAAACTCACTAAATGCTCAGGAATACCTTTCCATTTCTTTTGGATGGGCCATTGGCACGGCGCTAGGTGTATGGGTATCAGGTGGTATTTCGGTGCGCACATGAACTTCAGGTATATGCAGGCCCACCGTCTAACTCGTGGAATAGGGCGGACACATCAACCCGGCGGTTACGTTGGCACAAGCGATCTTCCGGGGCTTCTCATGGAAGAAAGTCCCATCGTACATCCTTGCACAAACGATGGGTGCGATGACCGGTGCTGGCCTGGTATATGCCAACTATCACCGAGCCATTGACTTGTTCGAGGGACCAGGCGTTCGGACAATTCGTACTGCATCTCTGTTCACGACCTTTGCAGTACGTCAAGGCCCAACTCTTCCGCCGACGCTTGCTGAAGTTTGTTTGTTTTAGCTTGACTATTTGTCCGACGGTGAGAGCTTCGTTGGGCGCATACTTTTTCGTGTTCACTAACATTTTATGAGGATAGTCCAATGCTTCTTTTCAGAAGTCCTAGCCACGGCCATCCTTCTCCTTGTGGTATTAGCTATCACCGATAAACGCAATGGTCCTCCCCCGAATGGTCTGGTTCCGCTCGTTCTGTTTATCACGATTCTCGGCGAAGGTGCTTGCCTTGGAATGCAAACTGCGTAAGTGGTCATGGGATCATTCTCACACGCGAACCACGGGCTGACCTACCGCATCGTCCAGATACGCGCTTAATCCCGCTCGTGATTTGGGCCCCCGGCTGATGTGTTGGATGGCCGGTTATGGGCGTGAAGGCAAGTTCCGGACATGTTTTCAGTGACCACATGCTCATGCGCAATCTAATTACAGTATGGAACTATCGCAACCAATACTGGCTGTACACCCCAATCGTACGTTCTCTTCTGACATCGATCCCGATGTCCACGTTCATCTGACAGCTCTGGGCGACTCTAGATTGGTCCCATCGTCGGTGCTATCGCCGGCACTGCCATTTACGACGCATTCATCTTCACGGGTTCTGAGAGCATCTTTAACAAGCCGTGAGTATCCCCCACCGATCGTCTATCAGATGGGTGGTTTCACTCATGATTCATTCGGCATTTAGCGACGCCGCCGCTCGTCGTCGGCATGAGCGCGCACCCCATGAGGCCAAGGGGAAGATCATCCCGTCAGGCATGGATGCTGTATGACAGTCCATTTTTTTCTCCATCCATATGCCCCGCCCCTTGGTTTTCATCGATTTACCTAGAATCTGGGTCAACACGCATCTGTACACCGAAGCTACAAAGATCTTTTGACTGTATTCGGGTATGCGTTCCGGCCTGAAACGCTGCCTGCAAAATGTACATTATTTTCGGATCAAATTACTCGAGTTTGCAAAGTCGGGCGTTGCCGCTGATGGCTTCCACGAGATGAAATCACCCCGCGAAGAATAACCAGCGAGCAAAACAGGCCAAATTTCAAATAGCGGAATTGATTTGGTCAATCCCCGATCGCAACGACCACCTTCTCGCTATACTCTTAAGAGCATAGGATTCCCATTTTCGGAAATATTTCATTCAGTCCCCTATGTCTAGGCAATCTAACATGTGGCAATACTATTGGTTCTTGTTTGTCCCAAGGCTAGGCTCGCTCTCGTGTCTCGCCCCCATGTCCGTTGGTCGTGTTCTCCCTGCCTAGACTGGCTCGTTCCTGAAGGTTAGAGCCGGTAGGTTTAGTTGTTCGGGGCACCCAACTTCTTGGAAAGTACACCGTGTCAGTGTTATGGATCGGCGGAGGCTGGCGATACGCTTTCAAGGAGGCGGATTGGACAACTTTAAGTCGTTGTCCGCGGCGAACCTAGGCGAGGAGCTTGAACCGATCCCCGACATTATAGGTCAACCACTAGGGCAGTCGGTTTTTGGAATGCTAGGCCGCGCTCCATTGTGCACAATAGTGCTGTTGGTCAAAACGACCTAATCTGCTACCTCGTTCCACGACACTGGTCAACCGCTGCGATCTACGATCGAAGAGCACACGAACTGTCCAACGAGTAAAATACGGCAAGTCAGAAGTGTCGTCGACGTGTCACTCCGTTTCGGGACTTCTCAGCATTATAGGTGTCCAGGAAGTCATCTCGCTCGAGAATGCCGCGCCTATCAGCTATACTTTCGCACTCCGCCAAGCTTCCTGGAGAGTTGCCAGTTAATCTGCCCTTGTTAGGGAAATCAACCGACTAAAAGGCTACAATGATTGTTTCGTGGGCTGCAGCTGGCGATAGTCCTGGCGGAACGGAATTCCGGCAAAAACCGCGGTCGCAATATCGATACTGTGAACGGGAGCGTAGGAACTGCATCGGAACTGCATCGGAACTGCATTATATGGCTCAATCAAAGTCGGCCCTATGTTAAATGACGCTGCTTTACTAGTTCATAGGCGTGATCCCTCAGTTGCCAGGCTCCACCGTTTATTCTTTGTACATTTTACCTCTACGTTCGTTGTTACCTATGGAAAATATCACTCAACGGTATGTTGCCTTCAGCTCGAGGCTTGAAGCATGTGATAAATGTCGTCTTTTTAGAACCTATAGCCGCGTACGGCCCGGGCCGTGGACTCGAGTGAGCACTAAACCCGAGGATGTGAGACGCAGCGAGCCCGGTGGAGTCCGTGTCCGTCATACACACTCCGAGGCCTTTTCGTCGTACTTATTTCTTTGCCCAACAGCGGCCGAAGGTGCTTGCCTCGCTCAACACACAAACCACACCCTATATGCGACCTCAACACCCCATGAGTCGGTCGTATACTACTCCGTCCGAGACCGGCGGCCCTTGGGAACTCGCACCCTCGGGGTTTCTTCGACTCAAGCTTGACGAGCGCTTGACACGTTGTACGTCGGAGCCGCCTCCTAGGGGCTTCCCTTCGTTCTCCAAGCGTGCCCCATCGTCTCTTGTCGAAACTGTTGTCCCAGCTGATCGTCGTGCGAGCCTCCCTGCACCTGCTCATACCTCGTTCGTTCCGATGGTTAACTTGCCCATCCCTCCGAAGCAGTTGCCTCATCCCCTGCGTTCAATGTCCACGACCACAGCCGCAACGTCCGTTGATTCTCGTGACATGTCTATTTCGGCCTCCGGGTCCCCTCCATCGAGCCCGACTGCATCACTCCATCCAAGCGCCTCGAGTAGTGGGCAATTCATCGCCGACAGCGACCAGCTCGCCCAATTTGCGAAATGCACCGCCCACGGCGGCCGACATGGCGAATGGAGCAACGAGAAAAAAGAGATACTCTCCGCGTACTTTCTCGGCGAGTCGTTCCCGAACATGAAGCGGCGTGAGGCTCTAGGTCGACAAGTGGGATTGGAGGTAAGCTTTAGCTCTTTCGCCTTTTAAAGTATATGACGTCGATGTATGCGCATGTTTGCAGACACTACAAGTCTCCAAGTTTTTCTCGCGCACTCGGTCCGAAGTCAAATACTCTCGTACGAGTTTGAGAGATCTCGCGTTACAGGCCTCGTACGGCCTTCGGCTAGCGAGCGCTGATCAGGCCGCGAACCTCGGTGCTCCATCACCGATCGATGTCGAGATTGCCTATTCGACCCCTCCCGAGGACGTTTCGACTTCAGAGAGGGTCTCTGGGCGAGGTCGAGGCCGCGGTCGTGGTCGTGGTCGTGGCCGGGGCAGTCACGGTGGACGTGGACGCGGGGCTGGGCGGCCTTCTGGTCGCGATGTGCGTTCTAGTGTTGCTGAAGAAAGCCCTGCCGCGCCGGCCGACACGCCCGTCGAGGGCGTCCACGCGGTGATCAACACTCACGCCCCTGTATCCCCAGCGCAAAAGCCAGGCCCGATAACGGCTTGCGTGCAGGAGGCAGCCCGCAGCTTGATGTCAATTTCATGCGCACGTCCGTCCGCATTCGCTCTTATCCCTCATGTGACCCCTGCGCAGACTGATCGGCAGAGTCATCCGCCAGCCATGGGTGGTAGGAATCCAGGTCTCAAGCTTGATATATCCTCGATTGCTGGCCTGCACAACGTGGAGCGGGGGCCGCGCGCCGTGCCCGCCAACGTGCCGTACGTTCCATGCCTTGGTCGAACGGTCTCGCTTTTCGGACCGGATGCGCGAACACTTCCACCCCCGGCCCCAACGAGTTCGCGCGGGCATTCGGGCTCCCCTGGCCCTCGCTCTCCCACATCTGTCCGTAGTCCCATCGCTGTGAGAGACTCGGTGAGTATGCCAAGACTGTAGTACTGATGTCCGCCACTTGGCCTGACCCACGTTTCCCGTAGCGGCCCGACTCGCTGTCGTTGGCCGTCGACGTATTCCTGTCTGCGACTGACATCCGGGGCTTGCCTTGAAGTAGTGCATCATTTCTTTGTATCTATTCGCTTTCGGACTTGAGCCTAGGCCCGTCAACATTTGTTCATGTACATACCTGTCGTTATCTGTCGGGTGGGGCCATCCTCGTTGGTGGTTTTATTTTTTGTGCCCTGTACACTGTATTTAATATCGCGTACCGCGCGCTGGTTCCAAAAAGCTTGATTGCTCGAAATGGTCGATGAATGCGCCCAAGAATAATATAGTGACACTGCATTCCGTGGATGCGGGGCTTTGCCGACCGACCGACTACGCGTCGGCCACGGCAGGGAATGACTCCCCAGTCATGTGATGCCTCCACCAGCGCTGAGTAAGGCAACAACGGTAGTCTTTCAAAGCAAGGAGAATATGCGAGAACATGGTGTGCTGCAGTCGAACGTACGCGACAGGCAGACGGGCACACTGACAAGTCGGGTTAAATAGAGTTCAGCGGGAAGCTGTGACGCGGAAAATTCGCGGAAAATCTATAGATCTGGGGGCGTGACTGCCTTGTAATACCCCCATCAGGGCCATGCGGATTTCTCCAGCGGACAACCACCACCTCACCCGTCCGCCCCGCTGTGTAGATCGACTTGCCAGCATATTTCTGGTCCTCTATCTACATTTCTCTTGTACCACTCTTTGTCGAGCCCATCCTCGCTTGTTCTCATGGCGTTTGACGCTCAGGCTCTCTGGGACCTCTCGGGCCCGACCACCCTCCCTTCAATGAGCGACAACGACTTTCTGCAGCTGCTCGAGAAGCAGATGCAAGCGGCCCACCCCACCACCGGCCTCTCTCCCGTAAACGACACCCAGTCTCTCTTCAGCCCCGCGGGCCTCGTGGTCTCCCCCGCGGCGGTAATGGGCTCCGCGCCTGCGCCCATGGACAGCGCTACCCCTCCTCTCACCGACGAGTCGAGCCCGAGCCCTCCTGCGAGCGTCCAGGAGAACAACACGGTCGGCGACGGCACCAAACGCAAGGCCGGCCGCGAGCGCAGCCGAGATGGACAACCCCGCGCCAAGGTTCAGCACAAGGCGAGCGACGAAGGAGTCAACTCTCAGCCTCAAGGTTAGTAGCCTGTATCCAGCATCGTTTGCCACTGTTGGCGCTGCGGCAACCGAGTGCTTATCAACGGTTGTATAACGTCTAGACGACGCAGCCAAAAAGGGTCCCGCTCGCCGCAAGAGTAGTGGCACTACTGTCTCTGATGAAAACCGACTTGCTAAGCGCAAGGAGCAAAACCGGGCCGCTCAACGTGCGTTCCGTGACCGCAAGGAAAAGCATGTCAAGGATGTTAGTAATCATATTTCATTATCATATCCCTCGTCTAAAACAACCCTTTTGTAGCTGGAGGACAAGATCCATGAACTGGAACAAAAGTTTTCTACGTCGGAATCTGAGAACACCAACCTCAAAGATCTTCTTAAACGGTGTGTTAACAAGATAAAATCTATTTTAATTTGTAACTAATTCCGAATGCGCACAGACTGCAGAACGAGAACATGATGCTTAAACAATCTGCATTTACGTTCGAGTTTGCTCCAAAGGACAACCAAACGTCCCCTAACAATACTGCCAGCAGCCTGTCGAGCGCCAACACCAACCCCTTCACGTCGCCCGCCCAGTCATCCAAGTCGAGCGCTTCACCCGAGTCCACGGCCTCACCCTACATTGCTAATAGCCCCCAAAACTCCCTTTTTAAGCAGACGCCGCCGCCACCTACTCCCTCTCATCTAGATCAAGACAAAGTCTCGATCAATGCGGCCGGGTTTGCAGTGTTTGCTCCACCAGCCTCTATACAGCCAACTCCGGCCACTCCTGCACTCGCCATGTCGTCACCCGGGGCTGGACCTTCCACGATCAACCACAACGCATTCAACCATAATTCACTGTTTACGTCATACCGGGACCCAATGGCTTATAGCTTTGGAGTTCCGCTCGGCGATTTCAATACCCTCAATACCGCCAACATCGGAGCAGAGTTTGGCATGGATTTCAGCATGGACATGTCGCTGGGGAGCACCGATCTCGGCGCGTTCGGCCTCGGCAGCGATTTCGATGATCTGTTCGGTGGCCAACTAGGCGCGCTTGACGGCACCAGCTCGTACGGCGGCGTAAGCGGCGTCACGAGTCCGGTCATGAGCATATCTACTCCTCAAACGGCGGTGGCGCCGACGCCCATCCCCAAGCCGATGATCATCGACGGATTACCGAGTATGGGCGAATCAGCGCGCGTCGAGTGTTCGATCAAGGCGCCGACTGCCGATGACTGGAGGCGCTGTCCGAAAACTAGAGAAGAATTTATCGATCTAGTTAAACAAGACGCGACCCAGCCCAAATCGACGTTTGGACCGCCGCTGGATTCGTCTGATAAAGCACGAGTCGAGCGAGAATGGGAACAATGGACGGTAGCCAATCGGTTGAAGGTTCGTTTTTGCCTCATTTCTACAAAGGCAAAGTGGACTAATCTCTCGTAAAGGAACCCGATATGGACCACCTGTGTACAGAACTTTTCGACAAGGCGCAGTGTACCGAGCTCAAGACACGCATGAAAGCATCGATGATGCGGATAGCAAAAGACATGGCCAACGGACCTCCCGCCTAGGGTTCATTAGACCGACTCCATGTTCTTTTTTATTTTCCGACTGTAGCTTCACGTGTTTCGTTCTATTTCTTGCATGCGCTCTAGGACAACTGAACGCTGCTGGCGGGTAAATTGCCTGTCGGTGTTGTTGGTCAGTGTTAATGTATCATATTAGGATTGTGCAATGCATTCTTGCCTATAACCACTTTTAATAGGATTTGCTGGTGTGAATGGGAATAGGTTAATTGAATGCTATACAACCCGGAGGCGATCCACGCCGAGTTCTTCGCTAATCGAGAACGTGTGGTCGATATCGGGTTTCTTGACATCAGCCGGCCAACAATTGACCGGGTGCGACTGTGGAAGTAGATCCTAATATTTTCGCTATCGGAGGATACTACGAATAATCGCTCGAGCGAGCCGACGCGGGAACTGGACGCGGTGCGCTCTGGCTTGGAGAAGGGCGCGTAATCGATGGCTGTTGCGATCTAGGTTGGTTGGAACTGAGGGTTTTATGTGACAATAATCGTAAACGCCAATTAATAAATACTCGTATCAATCATATCCCGTTCAAATCGTTCTATGGTTAACTAAGACACGGATATCCTCATAAATGTTACAAGACCAGATCTACTGAACGGGAACATACGGCTCCACGAGCATCTCCGAGAAAGACCTGAGCTTCTCGGGCCCTCGCACTTCCTCTGTGAGGAGCGGCAGCGTGATAATGTGGAAGAACTCGTCGTAGAGCTCGTGAGCTTCCGCCAGATACTTTTGCTGCATGTTGTATCGCACATTACAGTGCTCACAGTCGGAGGCTGCACAAGTGAACGGAGTTAGGGGTTGCTGCATAGCGCAACAGTCATGTAAAGGGCGTACTTTTCTTGGGGAAGAGGAGTTGGTTCACGACGATGTTGTGAGTGTCGATGCCATATGTCGTGAGTTCTTGTACAAGACGCTCTGTCTCGTACAGTGACAGGAACTCGGAGATGCACACGCAAACAAACGTTGTTTTTTCCTGAGGGACGGATATGCACGGGTTAGTATCGGCGACCAAGGGAAACACACATGTGATATCGAGTCACTTACCGGGTCCTTGAACTGTTGGTTAACCTCGGTAATGATCGCCCTCATTCCGTCCAACTTGGCAAACATGTCCTCCTGCTGCCCCGCGCCCGGCCCGCCCATCATCGCCGACATTTGTTGGAGCATCGGGCCGAACCGACCAGACAACGACGAGATCTTCCCCAGCGCTTTCTCAAGCACAGATGGGAACGACAGGAAACGAAGGGTATGGCCTGTGGGTGCGGTGTCGAATACAATGACCGAGTATTCCATCGATTTGACGTGTCTGCGAGCATAGTTGTAAGTTGGGCGCGAGCAAACCAAAAAAAAAAGTGGTTTCGCGCACTTCATAATTTCCGCAAAACCCATTGCTTCGTCCACACCTGGAATCGCAAACGCCAAATCCTGCATCATGGACCCCATCGCGCCCTGGTTATCCGCTGCGCACCGAGTCCCGAGTGAGTCTCTTGGCCGAATAACAGGCGGGAAAACGCGTACATTGCTCGATCATCTCTTGTATAGAGCTTGTTGGATCGAGTTCCATGGCAAAAAGATTGTTGAACCCATTGACTTTCGTGGCCTCTTTGGAGAACTTTTGCCCAAACGCGTCGGACAAGTTATGGGCTGGGTCGGTCGACTAGCATACATGCAAGACAGTTGATTCAAGGCTTTCTTCTTTATAACCACAGCTTATGACTCACAATTAACAGCACTGATTCCCTACACGCGGCCAGCTGAATCGCCAGCGAGCAACTCGTCGTTGTCTTTCCTATGTCAGTCCCACGTTAGTGGCTTTTCCCCGGGATTTTGATAACTGCTCGCGCACCGACACCACCCTTGCCACCTGTGTAATATCCAGACTTGAGATGAGTAACAGAAAATTAGGAAATAGTGGTTTACAGACCGCAAAAGATCCATTTGAGCGTGGTCTGGTCCAACACGTTTTGCAATGTCGGGGGGAGCGTCTCGAATTCTTCAGACATTATTTTCTAGGAATCTAGTATGGGTGGGCCGGTAACAGATTTAAGCAGCGTGGCAGAGTGCAGGGAGACGCGGCCAGGGCTCAGAGTCACGATTACATAACGTGTCGCGCAGCCCCTAACATGCTGGAGTTTTCCAGCTCCTTCTATAGGATACGTGTACTATATAGCAGGCTAAATAGGTCAACGAACAACTATGTAGCTACAGGCTTGATACATTGTGTTAGTAGCTCAGTAACACCGTAGCATCCATCATCCACGAACGCTCATGCTCCTCTGCCTTCGAGTGGGCGCCTCCGAGCTTGCTCGAATAGCCCTCGGCCCGGGCTCGCCTTGCCCCTCGCTCCAAGTTCTCCCCCATTCAGGCGGCATTACAGCATATGGAGGCGGGTAAGGATATGGAACTGCCCCTGGGTGCGGAGGTTGGGCTTCCGCCTTGGGACGCATCAACGAGGCAGATGCGTTGAGAACCATCACGATGAGCAAGAGGGTCGACACGCTGAACCCCTACATGGCGTGAAAACGCGTCAGTTATCCTCAAACATGGTGACTATGGACTAGGATACTTGCCAGCGTTTTCCAGGTAATTGGTTCCACGAATCCATTCACAACCTCTGCCAACGTTTCGGCCGCCACACGAGCACGTCCAACTATACTTGCGTCTCGCTGCAAGCACCGTTCCCATTCGTCGCAAAACTGCTTCATGTGGGGAATCGCCAGGTCGGGACCACATTTGTTAAGAAGGTATTGGCTCGTGCAATCTTGAATCATGGCGGCATTTTCTGTAGGTCCAGAATGCTTGAGTGATTACGAGGGGTAGCGGTAAAGTGAAAACTCACCACCCGTGTAGGTTGCTATTTTGTCCTCTATGTCCCGGCGAACAGTAACGACGATCATTATGATGATATACAAGAGACCAAGAACCAAGACTGAATTGAAGAACACCCTCACGTAGCCAAGAAGCAGATGAGGAGCAAAGGGAGAAACCGGCGCAGCCCCAGTGCCAGGCGCGTTGACGTGCATAGTGTAATGATTCGACAGTGACATGGGTCCGCGATACGTGTCCCCTTCCGTATCATCGTCTGCCGAGTCGTGATCCTCACCAACAGCAGCGCTAGCGGCTCTGCGTGAGCGCCTTTTTATTTGGTTTGAAGGTTTTCGAGAGGATCGACGATAGGTGGGCACCAAAGCTCCATTTTCTGGTTCCGAGCTCGAGCTTAGATTTTGGGGTTCAGGCGGGTTGCTGGGGCGCTCGGTGGGTTTTGTGGGGGAATGCACTGTATCGACGCTGTGCATGCTGATATCATGTAAATCTGGGGCCGGCATTGAATCTCTCTTTGGTTGAGCTTTGATGAATTCTCAGCAAATGACACAGAAGGCGGTTGGACGTACCCTCGCGTTCCAATTGCTCTGCCCCTCGGCCCCGAGGAACCCTCCAGGATAGGACGATGGACCGGCTTCATGTTGTGGAACGGGAAAAGTGGGTGCAGCCGACGTAGCCCGTGGTCCTGTTATTACTCTCGGCTCAGCAACTCTAAATCGAGCACAAAACATAGGCACGAGGACGAACCTGGTGCCCAGGCTGCACGAAATGGGCTGTCTTGCGCGTAAATATCTCGGTCCTTTCTCTCCCAAGCAAAGTCCATAGGGGCCTCGGTTCCTCTCTGATGGCGCATCGTGACAGAGCTAGAGTATGGAAGGAGATAGGAGACGGCGAGCAGGAGGCGCGCTAAGGGTCACATGACATGCGCGTAACCCAAATATTTGGGATGACGCGGTCAACGCGCCCGTCCAGCCACCACACGATGCCTACAGAACGCGCTGGTGTAAGTAGAGTACTTGAATCAAATATATTCTTCTAAATTATTGTATTAGTATACCGTTACCATGTTCGTGGTGGACGTCTCGCCCTCCATGGGCACCATGCGGACTGTTTTCCTCGAGCCCGGAAAGGACGGCGAAGAACGAACCAAGGAGGTAACTCATCTGGAATGGGCCCTGCAATACGTTATGCTGAAGGTTCAAGAAATGGTACGCCCTATCCAAGAGCATCTGCTGTCCAGCGATGAACCTGGCGGCTAGATCCATAACGGCCGCAAGACCGACCAGTGCGGGGTCATTCTCTTTGGGACAGAAGGTCATTCCATCTACAAATGAGCTCGGATGAATGCTAAATTAACCTTGATCACACAGATACCAAGAATATCGTGGAAGATGAACATCCGGGAGAAGGATACACGAACATCGTCGAATACATCCCAATCGCCCATCCGACACCTGCCACCTTGGGCAAGATAGCCGCTATCGCACCGTCTACTCACTTTGGCGACCGCAAGTATCCCTGAACATACGGATGGCCGCGCGCTAACCGTTTGCGTCTTTCAGCCATCAATGGTATCATCGTCACAATTCAGACGCAATCAGAGTATCTCCTCAAGAAACCCAGCTGGACGCGTCGGATGGTCCTTGTCACTGACGGCGAGACCCCACTAGAAATTGAAGACTGGGAAGCAACGGTGGACAAAATCAACGAACTTGCAATTAACACAACTATCATGTGAGTTTCTGCGTATCGTCGTTTCAAACTGTACTCAAAACCAGACTAGCGGCGTCGACTTTGATGATGAAGACTTTCCTTTTGTCGAACCCGACAAGTCACCAGTCAAAGTGAGCATTACCCTCCCTTGAACGCAACGAACTGACGAGCCTTGCAGCGCGTAAATGAAAACTTCTGGACCCAATTTATCGACCGCGTAGAAAGCGGGCAAATGGGAACCTGCGCATACGCACTGCACGAGACATCCAGACCAGAACCCCGGCCCACAAAATCCGCAATGAGCAACAACGTATTCAGGATCGGCGACCCGGAAAGCATGCCTGGCCAAGCGATCGAAATTGCTGTCAAAACGAGCAAGGCGACTGCCATTGTTCGACCGCATTCAATGAAGAAATTCGCCAAGCGTGATGTGGCAGGTGCGCGCGAGGGTGGAATGGATTGGGAATCAACTCAGCAGGGGGCTCGTGGGGATCATAAGCTTTACGTAGAGCTGAAACGTAGGACCGACTATGTGGTCAAGCTACCTGAGAGCTCCCACGAGACCGAGGATAATGAGGGCGAGGAAGAGGAGAAGCAGGAGTCGCCCGGGGAAGTGGTCGAGAAGGAAACGCTGGTCAAAGCGTTCAAGTATGGCTCGACGTGGGTACCCTGCGAGGAAGGTCACTTTGAGGGGTTGCATACCCGCAAGGGCATCGAAGTGCACGGGTTTATCCCCGAGTCCACAGTGAGTGGCCTCAAAGTTTGTCCGTTATGACGTACGCATGACCTCAAGCCGGTAGTATCGTCGATACTTTAGCATGGGCGAGGTTCAATACATATATGCAGATATCGGGTCATCCCGCGCACAAGTAGCTTTCTCGAGCATTGTACATGCAATGTTCAAGAAAGGGCTCATGGCGCTCGTCCGCTGGGTCTCCCGTAACGATTCTGACCCGAAGATGGGTGTATGCAGGGCCGAACCGGGAGAGGTCGACTATTTGATGTGGGTGCAGGTAAGCGCTCCTCAGACATTTTAGGCGACGAATTTGAAGCGTACATGCGGCATGTAGGTCCCATTTGCAGAAGACTTGAGGCGTTTCAGCTTTCCGTCACTGGAGCGATACGTTTCAAAGAAAGGCGAAGTTCTGACTGAACATCCGTACATCCCGACTAGCGAAATGCACTCTGCCATGGACAACTGGGTTGATAGCATGGACCTCATGGACGCCGGTCCCAAAGGCGAGGATGGGTCAGTCCCTTTCACGATGTGTTTCGAAGAAACTAACTCGCATGTAGGAATCGAGCAGAATGGTTCGATCTTACGCAATCATTCAACCCCGCTGTGCATCGTATCAAGCAGGCACTCTTTCATGGCGCCGTTGTACCCGACCTCGAGGCGGACCCAGTTCCGCCCCCTCATCCCGAGGTCACCAAGTACATGGAGCCACCCAAGCGAGCGCTTCGGCAGGCAAAGTCCGCACTGGCCGAGTGTATTCGAGTGTTTGACGTTAAAGAAGGCAAGTATATAGGCATTACAGGCTTGAATTAGTGCACTGAATCTGCTACATAGTCCCGCTCAAAATACCCAAGAAAAAGGCAGATAAACCGATTATCGAAGCTACGGACAATATCGATGGAGACATCGACGATATCCTCGGCCCCCCAGTTACCAAACCCGCAACACAAGCCACGCCTGTATCCCGCTCGGAACGCCCAACAACATCCAAAAAGCCTGCCAACCCGCTACCTTCCCCAACCCCTTCTCTCTCCGGACCCCCAGGACCCAAACCGAAAGGCAAATCGAACCCAGACGCGCCTCGCCCAGGCAGGATCATCAGCAACGCTCGCCCGCTAGCCGATTTCAAAAAGAACATTGCGAGCGAGGGCGACCTGGTGAGCAAAGCGGTGGAAGACATGTGCGCGATCATACCCGAGATTGTGGATGCATCGTTTAGCACCCAGAGGTATGCAGAGGCGTTGGATTGTATGAGGGAACTGAGGGAGGTTGCGCTCAAGGTGCGTCCAACGATTTTGAAACGGGTGAGACCCTACTGATAATATCTTAGGAGGATGAGATCGAGGCATGGAACAAGTGAGTCAGCTCAACGTGATTCTGTTGGCGGCACTAACTATATCGCGCTAGTTTCCTACGCAAGTTGAAAGCGACATGCAAGTCTCCCGAGTTCCGGAACAAAGACTTTTGGAAACACGTTCAAAAGGTCGGACGAAAGTTGAGCTTGATCAGCGACCCGGAGGCAGAGGCCAACGATGGAATCAGCGACGTTACAGACCGCGCCGCTATCCAAGTGAGTCCCGCCCCCGTCAACGCCATGCATATCTAACCTGTTTGTTGCAGTTCATGAAATAACCTGTACTAGTACCGTGTATCCAAGCTCAGACGTGTTACTTTCTTTTTGAGTACATAATATTCATCCTAAACTTTCTTTCATCGGTGCACTGGCGCTGCCAGAATAGAAATCACACTAAACACGAATGGAAACGAGATCAGGCAATGTATGTCGACGCAGAGACGTTTCCACCACGGCCGGTCCAGTTGATGTCTAGCAGCAACGATTAGAAGCGAAAATGATTCATGTAGCGGTTCAGACTTACGGATATCCTTGCCAGCCTGGAGGAGCTCGTTCTCCTTGCCGGGCAGGACACGGAAGGTATGGGCACCAAAGTAGTCACGCTATTCAAACAGTCAACACACATCTATAAAAAAAAATCGACAAAAGGACGTACCTGCCCCTGGAGGATGTTCGCAGAAACGATCTCGGAGCGGTAACCGTCGAAGAACGCGAGCGCGGTGCTAAACGCCGGAGTCGGGATACCCCAGAGGACAGCCTGAGCAATGACTCGTCGCCAGCCGGGCTGCGCGTTGTGGATCGCCTTGATGAAAAAGTCGTCGAACAGCAGTGACTCGAGGTCGTGGTTCTTCTCGTACGCCTTGGTGATGTCGTTCAAGAAGACCGACTGCCAAATCGAGCGAAATTATTAGCCCTCTATATCGGGACGACGTTGATGCCGATGGAGATGAGGTTTTACCTTGATGATGCATCCGCCACGCCAGATACGGGCAATACCAGCATAGTTGAGGTCCCACTTGAGCTACATCACGCAACAAGCCATGTTAGTGCACACATACGATAGGCTCGATCGTGCGCTCACCTCCTTTGCGGTCTCACGCATGAGCATAAAGCCCTGGGTGTACGAGATGATCTTGCTCGCGTAGAGCGCCTGCTCGAGATCGTCGATGAATTGCTGCTTGTCGCCGCGGAACTCTTCGCGTTGAGGGCCGGCGAGGACCTTGGAGGCGCGCGTGCGCTCCTCCTTGATGGCAGACAAGCATCGGGCAAAGACGGCCTCACCGATGAGGGTGACTGCGATGCAGAGTCAGGAAATCGTTTCTTGTGGGGTCGGATCCGGCTTACCAGGAGTGCCAGCATCGAGAGCAGCAACGGCGGTCCACTTTCCGGTACCCTTTTGGCCAGCCTTGTCCAGGATCTTGGTGACCATCGGCTCACCATCGGCGTCCTAAACTATGGGTGAGCGGTTGTTGGCGCGCATAGGGCAATTGACATACCTTGTACTTGAGGACGTTGGTGGTGATCTCGATGAGGAAAGAGTCGAGGACACCCTTGTTCCACTTTTCAAAGATACTGGCGATCTCGTCCTCGTGGAGACCAAGACCGCGCTTGAGGATGTCGTAGGCCTCGGCAATCAGCTGCATGTCACCGTACTCGATACCTGTCAAACGGTCAGTAAACGTCAAAGGTAGGATACAGTAAAACTAACCATTGTGGACCATCTTGACATAGTGGCCAGAGCCGGTGGGACCCATCCAGTCGCAGCACGGGTCGTTGCCGACTTGGGCAGCAGTCTTTTGGAAGATCTCCTTGATATGGTCCCAAGCAGCAGTGCTACCACCGGGCATCAGACTCGGGCCGTTGCTACAAGAACATGTCAGTTACTAGCACTTTAGACAGTCTATACATGCGTACCGGGCACCCTCCTCACCACCAGAGACACCAGAGCCAACAAAGAGCAGGCCCTTGGCCTCGAGCTCCTTGGTGCGGCGGATAGAGTCGGGGTAATAAGAGTTGCCACCATCAATGATGATATCGCCCTGCTCGAGGTGGGGGATGAGCTGCTGGATAAAGCTATCGACGGCGTCGCCGGCCTTGACGAGCATGATGATCTTGCGCGGGCGCTTGAGCTTGGCAACGAGATCATCGATCGAATAGGCGCCAATGATGTTGGTGCCTGCATGCGCACTTGGTCAGTCTATCGCTCGCCGAGAGAGAGATGGCGCTCACCCTTGGCCTCGTTTTGCAAAAAGCTGTCGACCTTGGAGGTCGTGCGGTTGTAGGCGACGACGGTGAAGCCCTTGTCGTTCATGTTCAAGATCAAGTTTTGACCCTGGATGGAGACACGATCAGCAACCGAGTTGGACGCGCGGCAATCGCCCAAGGCGGGAGATGACATACCATGACGGCCAAGCCGATGAGACCAATGTCGCCACTGCCAACGAGCATCAGTCAAGCAGTCGCGACCGACAGCCGCGCGACTTACGTTGCCATGCTGGTAGTGTGTTGCAGAACGGATTGGAGTCGTAAATGAGCCAGGTGGAATCGAGTCTGGCGGTTGGCAGACGGGCGAGAGTTGTCGTTGCGGGCGCAGAGGGATCCATTTTGAAGAGAGGATCGCTGGCGTGGGAAACCGGCCCGGATTCTGAGCGTGGGAACGCGTCGTCCTGACCGCATGCTTATATGTGTGACGACAGACGCGCCGAGTCCACGATTATGGGAGTATCCAGGCTCATGTGCCATTTTATCTCGCCTTGACTCGGTGCAAGTCCCCTGTACCCCCGCCAAGCGGTGCTGCGGCTGCCCCGCTTGCCACTACAAACACCTGCGCCGGACCTCTGAGCAATCCCACAGCTCCTTCGACCCATTCGACTCCCACGCCGCAAATATACATCTCAGAGGTTCGAATCGATGGCCCGACTCGCCCGTCTTTGGCAGGCATCGAGGCCTCGATCATGCGCATATAAACTCACCTCAGTCGACGGCTGGCCCACTTAGTCGTCATAGCGATACCCTAACTCCCATCGCATCTCGCAACGATTTCCATTGTCATTTCATCCACATTTGAATACATGTCGATCACATATCTACCCCCGCAATGCACTAGAACGAATAAACCAGCAGCGCAGACTCGACTCCAAGTCGGCTCTGCTGTAAAAAAGCGATTAGTAAAGCCAATTTGAATTTTGGGTGGACACATTACCGTTACGATGACGACTGGAGCAAATGTCAGAATAATTCAAGTGCTGGAGCGCACAAAGCTTACCATGCTCGTCGTCGATCATCACGTAAAACGCCGGGTGGTTCTGCTTGATCCGAGCCGTCTGCACCCCAAACCGCGCATTTGCCTTGCACTCGGTGTTCTCGCTGAGGAACATGTCCCACAACGCATCACCCCTGGTCCGCGCAGTCAACAGTGTTTCAGTCGTTCGGTTGAACGACTTGTCGTACGTCGACAGCCTAACCGGGTCAAAGTCGAGCAGGAAGAGTGTGCCCCTTTGCGGCATGTCGTCCTCTTCTGGGCCTTCTAGGTCGAACGCCCCGGTCGTGACGACGCGCTGACCATAGACATAGCATTCGTTGCCCGTGTGCAGGTCGGTCGTATCCATCCAAGACGACCCATGGCCCCAGGCTTCCCACGGGATCTCGACCGGCTCGGACTGTTTATGCAAATGCGCAACCGCGTCGAGCATATCCGTAAATGGGACGAACAGCGTCCCTTCAGCCCGCAGAAACTCGCCCCTGCCGACCTCGATCGTCGTCAGATCCGCCTGCAAACACAACACCCGGTTCGTCGGCGCGAGCTCAAACAACTTGGGTCGGCCGCGGTCCCAGGTTGCAGACTGCGTGCTCGGCGATGGCGCCGGATCGCTCCGACATGACAACTTGGGTATGGACATGACGTTTTGGGGAAGGGGCGGAAGCCGGAGCGATGCAATGTGGCGCGCGGGTGGAGGTGGAGAAGAGTTGGTAGGCGGGTCAAAGGCATACAGGTTGAGCGTGCCGAGTATGCCTTGCTGTACGACCCTTTGGTTTCCGGGGGCAACATGGCGAGGGACAGCGATCAGGTGGTCAGAGAGGAACGCAAATGCCCTCGACTCTCCACTAATAACATCGATATACTTTACAACCATGAGTCTTCCGCACACCATCCAACAACACACACTCACCGTGACCACATTACCCGTTGTCCAGTCCCACACCCTCAACTGAGACGTCTGGTTCGCGTCCCTCTGCTCCACCCCTATCAAAAACAGCACCGCCAAATACCTCCCCACAATCTGGAAATAAAACCTCCACGACATGCCCGCAAACGAGCGCAAGGAGTGTCGAAGGATCGGCCGGGCCGCATCAGGATGAGCCGCACACGTCTCGAGCGAACGTAGATTCACGTTAAAGTGCTGCATAACATTCGGCGTGCCCTGCGCAGCGCCCACAATGACCGTCTGCTCGGCCTGCTCGAGCAACACGAGCAAATCGAAATCAGGCTCCATCGCGAAATCCCGCGTGTCGACGCCAAGATCGTGATGCGTCCATTGCTTGAACTCGGTCCCCTTGTTCACCGAGGCCAGCTGGTACAGCTCGAGTCGCCGCGTCGCGTTGCTCAGCGAGTTGGCCGTCGACCCTCGGGCGTAGATCCCGCCGTAAAAGTCGTAGGTCGAGGTGTAGCCCGCATTTGTGCGCGGGATGGTGTACCGCTTGGGCTTGAGTTTGGAGATGCAGCTCGAGCGGGATCTGTGTGTGCGGAGGAGCTCGAGTGCCTCGGTGAAGGTTTGGCCGGGGTGGGGACGGGCGGGTGGGACGTAGCCGAGGGTGTAGAGTTCGATAAGGTATTGGAGCTCGGTGGACGAGTCGATGAGTGTCCAGAGGAAACGACAGACCTGGGTGTGGTCGTATCATTGTCTGGTGGTAAGTACATTGAATATGCGCACCTGGCGACATTTTTGGATGTCGACCGGACTTGCCCGGCGCAGAATATGCACCAATGTTTCCTCAGGGAGAGTAATTAGAGCAATCATCGACTTGGAATGCCGCAAGAAAATTATGCGATGATTAGAATTCAAGCGTGGTAGCAAACAAACACTCTACTCGTCACGGGACCGAACATTGATCCAAGTACAAAAAGAGCAAGAGAGTGAACCCATCTATACGCAGATCGTCGCATCCCAGCTACTCGATCGGAAATCAAAAGCTGGGACACGGGGCTATTTGCCCCCTCCGCCGTCGGTCGCGGTTTTCTCGGCTGCCTTTTTCTACACGCCACGTCAAGACCCCGCCTGCCACACGCGCTCAACTTACCGCCTGTTTCTGCCTCAACGCCTCTGCATCGCTGTCAAACACAGATCAGAGCTCGATCGGAGCGCGAAAAAGGCAGACGCTAACCTCTCGCGTCTCTTTTGCAGGGAGGCAGCGCTCTCTTTGGGTTTCTTCTGGTTTGCGAGTTTCTTTTGCGCTCGCTCGCGGTCATGGTCGCGTTGATTGCCACCTGTGGATAGCGTTAGATCAAAAACGCGTTCAAGAGGGTGGTATATACAGCATCAGTGCGTACGAGTCATGACAGAACACTCCAGTCGAGGGGTAAGAACCGTGCAGGGTGGCAATTTGTACCTCGAGCGGTGCAGTCACATGACCGGGACTCGCGACACCCCGGCCCCGAGTGTGTCAGTTTAACGTTTAATCAGCCGTCCAGTCGCGGTAAGTGCCGATCGCATTACCTCGACTTATGACCACGAGGGAGGGAGCGCCCCTATCTGTGATCGATTAAATTGCGGTGTTGCAACGAATTCCAGCGGTGGGGCCGCATAAAGCTGCACGCAACGTGGCACGATCTTCACGATGACGACAGGTGGAATCACAGCTCGGACCAAGACGTCGACCGGGGTTGTGAGGAAGCCTTTTTTGTTTTTCTCGTGGGGTCATCGCACTCGCTTCTGCGGACAGCTTGACAGAGCGCAATCTGCCACGGGCGGAAGAACCCCCTTTCACCACTTGTCCCCATGCGGAAGCCCCGCAGCCGTGCACCGGAGAGCCCTCGCGCGCACCCAGTGGGCCGGGTCGGCCGTCCTTTATGGACCCGGCCCGGCGATCTGGCAGTTGCGAATGCGAAGCAGCCTGCCAAAACGATGCTTCGGACTAGGCGGTCCAGCACCTGATCGTTGATATGGACGAGGGCAGCCAGCCCTGAGAGGCTATCCTGGCACAAGCCCCGCACTGAATGGGATGTGCTGAAACACACGTCACCTGCTGATGCGACGCGCCCGCAGCCCACCCGCGCGCTGACGTCGATAGGCCCAGACTCGCCTGATCTGGCGTATAATGGGCCACGGCCACGCACGTCAGGCGTTGTGCGTCGGAGCGGACGACCGCAGGTGAGATGAGACGGCAGGTCCGCGGGGGACTCGGTTGGAACAAGCGTTGATGCGGAGATGCCGGTTGCAGCCGGAGGGCGTGGGCCGCAGGGTGTGATTTAGATTTAGCAACGCGCATCTTTTGTCATTTTCGCGACCCAATGGGCGGGGAATATCGAATGCGGCCATGTGTCTCGAGCCGGAAGCAGAGTTGCCGAGATCAGAACGATTGGCGCGCGCAGATCTCCCATTGTATGCGCGCTCGGCGGCGGGCAGCTCGGACGCTGCATGCGGGGGACGGGAAAAAGGAAGGTCACGAGAAGCACTCGGCCCACCAGCCGAAGACAGTGGCGTTCTATTACGGAACGATCAATAAAGAAGAATGGGCCCTAGGCGAGGTGTGGCGCCGAGGCGTGGAATCCCCGGGTTCTCGCCAGGAACTGCGATCGGGCTTATCTTATCGCATGCATCTGGAGGGGGTGGCGGTGTCGCAGTCACGTGATGATGCATGTCGATCACACCGCGTTGCGTGTTGGCGCCGGCACTCGCTAGTTGCCTTGCGCCATGTGGGTGGCGCTGAAACCAGGCGACGAGAAGCAGGGGGCGATCTGACGCGCGTCATGTGGGCGTGTCAGCGAATCACACGAGCCAAGCTCAGGCACTTTTTGGGCGATAAGGTCCACTTTCGCCGACGAGTGGCCGGAGCCAGCGCAGTGGACTAGTCTGGACCGGAGAAGCACCCGCGCCCGAAGCAGGGGGACAGGGCCCAAAGTGACGTGTCTCGTGTCCGTGGCGAGAACAGAAGCGCCGGCCAATTTCACCCGCGGCCCTATAAAGACGCCCGGCCTGTCTCGCGCGCACAACTTCCCTCCGCCCGCCATGGCCAACGGCCACCCCCACTACCACCTGCCCGCCGCCCATCCCCCGACCGCCGCCCACCCGTCCTTTGCTGCGCCCCCCGTGCCCGCCACCCCCGCCAGCGCCCCCGCCGCCAGCCCCAGCCCCGCCATGGCCACGCCCCTCATCCGCCCCGGTCCCGCCGCCCCGCCCGCCGCCCTCCCGCTCCCCCCGAGCCAGCTGCCCGCCCTCCAGAAGCTCGCCCAGGCCAACGAGCAGACCTGGCTCCTGATTGGTGCGTCCCCCCGCGCCCCCCCAGCCGTGTGCTCACCGCCCCCCAGGCGCCGTCGCAGAGCAGATGAACGACCTCGACCGCGCGCTCGCGGCATACGAACATGCCATCCGCCACAACCCCCATTCGATCGCCGGTCTCACCCAGATCGCCGGCATCGCACGTGTTCGCGAAAACTATCCGACGGCAAGTCGTCCCTTTGTGTCTCGTGTCCGCGCTGACCCTGCCCAGGCCGTCGAGTATTTCCAACGCGTTCTCAGCCTCCAGCGCGAAAACGGCGATGTGTGGAGCGCCCTCGGTCACTGCTTCCTCATGCAGGACGATCTCCAGAACGCCTATTCCGCTTATCAGCAAGCCCTCTATTATCTCCCCAACCCCAAGGTGCCTTTGAATTTCAAATCCAGCCATTCCATGGCTGACGCTCATTCAATAGCTTCAGGACCCGAAACTTTGGTACGGCATCGGCATTCTTTACGACCGCTATGGCTCTCTCGAGCACGCCGAAGAAGCCTTTTCCAGCGTGCTGCGCATGGACAAAGACTTTGACAAGGCCGACGAGATCTTCTTCCGCCTCGGCATCATCTACAAACAGCAGCAAAAGTACGAAGAAAGTCTCAAGGTACGCTCCGTTGTTGGCCACTTGACGTTGGTTGACAGTTGGCTAGTGCTTCGATCGTATCCACAGGAACCCACCCACTCCATTGACCAACATCGATATCTGGTTCCAGATTGGTCATGTGTATGAGCAGATGAAGGATGTAAGTCTATTCAGATCGCCGTCGCTCCCACCCTAACGTGCCCTAGTACAACGCTGCCAAAGAGGCCTACGAACGCGTGCTCAAGGACAGCCCCAATCACGCCAAGGTCCTTCAGCAGCTCGGTTGGCTCTATCACCAGGCCGGTGCATCTTTTGCCAATCAGGAAACAGCCATCATGTTAATCACAAAGAGTCTCGAGTCGGGTATGGCTATTCCCGTCTAGCACCGCATTTTCTAATCTTGTCTACAGATCCTGGCGACGCCCAGAGCTGGTATCTCCTTGGCCGTGCTTATATGGCCGGCCAGAAATATCAAAAAGCTTACGAGTCGTATCAGCAGGCTGTGTACCGCGACGGCCGCAACCCGACGTTTTGGTGCAGCATCGGCGTCCTTTATTACAATATCAACCAGTTCCGCGACGCCCTCGATGCCTATTCGCGTGCCATCCGTATAAACCCGTACATCTCCGAAGTCTGGTTTGATCTTGGCTCGCTTTACGAGAGCTGCAACAATCAGATCTCGGATGCGATTGATGCCTATGCACGCGCTGCGGAGCTCGATCCGGGCAACCCTCATATTACCCAGCGCCTCAACTTGCTCCGGAATGTCCAAGCCAACGGCGGTACTCTGCCAGCCGCGCCCGGTCCCCAAGACATCCATCCGACGGCGTATGCCGGTAATGGCCCGTTCAACCCGATGCACGGAGGCAATTCGAACGTCGGCCCGCCACCTCCACTCACTGGTGGTGCTGCCGGCGCCATTGGCCCTGTTGGCCAGTCGCGTCCTCCTCGACCCGACTCGCGTGGTCCCGATGGTCTGCCCGTTCGCGAGCTTCCGGCCCTCGCTATCAGCGCGCCCAACGGTCGTTCTGGGTCCCCTCCGTTCCGAGCTCCTCCGCCGGTCCAGCTCGACGAGCGCTCTGGCCGTGGGTCGAGCAACCAGCTCGCGCCGATGGACATTGATCGCGCCCCGCCTGCCTCGTCGTCTTTACTTCTCGTCCATCCCCAGTCGCAGGCGGCGAGTGCCAACCAAACCCAATTACCCCCTCCCCCCAGCTTGTCTGGCGCTGCTGGATCGTCGTTTGCCGAAGCCGATCGCCGCACCCGCAGTCCCTCGCCGCGTGGGCCACCTCCCGCCAACTCGTACGCCACGCGCCCCAGCCAAAACAACTTTGCGCCACCGCAGGGGTACAATGGCTATCCTGGTGGTGATGCAACCTGGGAACGCGAAAAGGCCGGTCGCGAGGCGCGGGATCGCGAGTCTGATCGCGACGGCCGAAGCAGCCGACAGAGGCAACACAGCGCGGCTGAGCGTGTCAAGGTCGAGATCCTCAACCAGCAAGGCTCGTCGGACCGGTTTTACCCTCGTGGAGGCCCATCCTCCCCCGTGACGCCTCTTCCCACTCGCTATGATCCTCGTCGCGGCTCCCCGGCGGCGGCGGCGGAACGCCCGCCGATGGAGGGCCGGTCGCCTTATCCTCCACCACCCGCTCCTGGAACTGCACCCTATGGAGCTTATTGGGACCGTGATCGCGAGCGGGGTGGTCCATTAAAGGCACCATCGCGTCAGCACTCTCCAGCCACTCGTGATGCCCCTGCCCCCTCCAACTCGCGGCGTTATGATCCCCGGATGGACTCTGATCAGGAGCCCCCTAGGCGTGAGTACTGGCCAGAGGACCAGGGTCATGCACCCCATCCCGTAGAAGCCGACCGATACAGCGCGACTCCGGATGGCCCGCGCCGCGGCCATCGTGGGCCAGAGCCAGTCCACGGATCAGAGAGCCCGCATCCTGCCCCTGCGGGAGCATCGCGTCCAGGGCCCGAGCCTGCTCCGAAAGCCGCTCGGCGGCGTACGGCCCATGCGACCCGTGAGCCGGTTCCCAAGGACAAGAAGGAACGGAAGCCTCCTGCGAAGCGCGGTGCACGTGAGAATAGTGCTGCTCCTCAGGAGCGCGAGATGTCTGCCCCCATCCCCCGCATTGCGCCGGGCCCCGGCGCTGGTTCGCAACAACATTCGACGTTCAAGGTCACTCTTGGCGAGTCGGGGTCGCTTCCGCCGCCGCCTGTGCCTAGTGGCGCGGCGAATCACACTCGCTCTGCGTCTGGCTCGAACGGGTCTGCTCGATCTCGCGCTACGCCTAGCCCCACGATGGGACCTCCTCATAGGGTCGTCGATGAAGACTACGATGCTGGTGGTGCGGTGGACGCACTGATCGGGCTCTCTTCCTATCAAGGTCCGTCGGCAGGCAAACCTGCTTCTCTGGCTCGGCCTCGCACTGCGTCTGTACATTCCGTCGCATCCCCCGGCCCGCACATGCGTGATTCTCGCCACGACGCGTTCCCGCCTCCATCGAGCACGACGCGCTCTCCACCCGTGTCAACCGCACCACAGCGGCCTTCTCCGCCATACCGCCCGGGGGCGTCTCTGCCCGCGCACCCGCCCTCGCCGCAGTCGGTCCGGAACGGGGCCGCCAACCGGTCGCCGCCGAGTCCGTTTCCGCGACGCGGATCGTCGCAGCCGAGGGACAAGACTCCGTCGTTGAAGCGCGGGATGGACGAGGAACCGACAGTCGAGTCGAAGCGGAGCCGGGTCGAAATGTTGAACCCGATGCCCAACGTGTTCCCGCCGCCGCCGTCGACGGACCCGCGGTCGTCGCCAAACGTGGGTGTTGGGCGTGGTGGGCGGTTTGATCCAGTTGCGGATATCAGGATGAGCGAATCGCCCAAGGAGCCAGCGCTGCCGCCGATTGCGACGTTACCCCCGCCGCCGGATTCGCCGCGTGCTCCGAGTGGCAAGGGTGGAGCTGGGGATGCGGGTGGAGAGGATGGTCGCAGTGTGTCGGACCGAAGTGGAGCTGGCTCGCGTGCTGGTTCGCCAATGACACACTCAAACGATGCCTAGTTTATACACGTCTTTTGCAATCTTTCCTATCTTCAGCGTGCTTTTCGTCTTGACTGGTTCATGCCTCGTTTTTTTTTATGCTTGTGATTACACTCGAGAATACCATGTTATCTTTGACATTATTTATTGGCATATGTTGGCTTTTGCATGTTGTTTCCCGTGGTGGATCGAATGATATGGTCTCTCTCGGGTTTATCTTGGACACTTGTGATCAGGCGCCATCAATGTTTCCCAACAGAGCAATTAGACAGATGCTGTTGAACAGACTACCTTTTAGGATATTTCTCACCAGGTGCATGGTACAGGTGGCCACTTGTCGAGATGGCCTCGCCCACGTCGCGAATATCAGCGGGCTGACGAATTTGCAAATACCGGCAACTATCAAACAAGTGCGGTGTTCCTCTCCACGACGACCTCGACCGCGGCACTGAGACCTAGTCATGGGATGACGTCTAACACTGATTCCCTCACACTCAACTCGACGCTTGTTTGGTCACCGGACGATCACCATCACACTCTAACTTCTGCCGAGTCCCAGTCTCGTCTCCCGACCAACGACCACGGTTCCCAGGCGCGGCATCCGCTGCAGGAGATACCGGAAGACGTCGATACCGCTGGTACGGATGGTCTGATTTGCTGTTGCCATGCGGGATTGTTTATTCTGGTCTTGGTTTTAGCAGGCGCTCTTTCTTCTCCCGGCGTGTTGTCTGGTCATCTTCCGGGGATGTCACCCGAGTCTGGACCGGACGACGGGAAAAACGCAAAGCGAGCGTCTGGGTCGAGTTTTGACCCCGACGATGCGCGCGAGTCGGAGCCGAGTCCCGACGTCAACTTGGATTTTCCGTCGACGGAGGATGTGACGGCTGCCGATGGTCACGCTGTGCGGGGGATGTTGGGCGTTGTGGGAGGAGCAGGGGAGTATGTGCATCCGCTCGCGGCGGCCGAGGCTGCGCCCGGGCGGGTGTATGTACCGCCGCAGAGTGGGAGTGTGAGGAGCCGGGGGCGGGTGCCGGATCCGTTGGAGGTGCTGCCGTTTGGGGAGAATGCGCCACATCGGGGCGAGCCCGGGTATGTGCGCATTTTTTCATTGTTCGTGGCTGGCTGATGGGGTTGGCTAGGCCGAGTCGGCGGCGTCCACCACACTCGTCGTATTACAATGGTCCGCCGCCGCTCGACTCGGCGTATGGGTCTGATCCCGTTGGACAGATTGGGCAGCATTTTCCTAGAGAAATCCTGAGGATAGAGAGGGATTATTCGGGCGGAGAGCTTGTCCAGTGGGTAAAATTTTGTTTCACGCGACTCTTGGCTTAGTTGTGTTAGGTTTCATCCCACGTTTCCACTTGAACTCGAAGGCCGGGTATGTACTTTTTTTCAACATCGAGCCCTCACTGATACTGGTACCAGGTTACGCCAGTGCAGCACCAAGAGTCCATGAATTCGATCAACGAGATCCTCATCAGCGCCCACCGGCTGTTTCCCAGTTTTCTCCATAACACTCTAGGTATCTTAACACTGTATATTTCAACTCTTTTCATCCCTTCGCACTATGACCGAGTAAGTCCATCTTGGCCCTTCCGCCTGGTCACAATCTGAACCTGCGCCCAACTAGGAAATGCGCCGATTGCGGTTGCTCATCGACCAACTAAATCGAGAGATCTACAATCCCCAAGGACTCAACATTCTCTGGCCCCAGAGGTCTGCCTTTCTTTTCGTGCGTATGTCTTTTTTTTCGCCATGTTTGCAACACTAATTCGGTTCTCGCAGCTGGAAATTGAGTATTATGTATGTGTTTGTTCCCTCCATTAGTCAACTACTAACATCGTCAACAGTAAGCATCGAGTATTTATGTTGGCTAGGCCATAATCTCTCTTTCGTTCCATTTGTTTACTATAATTCCATGGGCACGCTCAATTTTCTATCTTTCCATGCTGTCATCTGCAAACTGTTGTCGTATCATTATATTCTGGTGTTGGTTTTAAAAAAGCGCGCGCCTCAATCAGCCAAGAGAGCATCCCTGAAATGAGCAAGTGAGCTCGCCAACTGTACCTCCACCAGTGACTCCCAACCATCCCAAGCTAGACCTCACTTGCCCCCTAGAACTTTGATTCCCCACCCGAACTGAGCTCTAGTGCCTGTTTGGCCCGTATACTTCTTATTCCTTCTAGTACTAGTTTATAAACCCGTCGGCAGCCGGTCACCTACCGCCTCCCATCATACCGCGCACAAGACCATGGCTACGACCTCGAAACCGCCCTATGACCCTCGCCAGGGGATCAGTGCCCTGGCGCACTCGGTTCATGTCAGCGCGAGTTTGCCCGACGCGGCCGTACCAGGTGATGTCTTGTGTAGGGGGTGGTTGTTGAAGAAACGGCGGAAGAAGATGCAGGGTGAGCTTGGGCCACTTGTCCGAATAAAAACATTTTTTCTGATATATGGGTAAGGTTATGCCCGGCGATACTTTGTATTGACGGTTTCTGGCGTTTTGTCCTATTCGGTACGTCATCGGGTAGGCGATGTTTGTTTTGGACGCAAAACTGAGGTGCCACGCTAGTTTGACCCAAAGTCGCCGATGAGGGACTCGATTCTGCTCCGGCATGCTTCGTTGTCTAGTAGCGAGCGTCGGCGTGACATTCACATCGACTCGGGGACTTCGACTTTTCACGTCCGAGCGCTCACCCAGGACGATTTTGATGTTTGGATAGAATCATGCCGGTGAGATACAGTTTTTAATGAAGGCTCATCGGTCTACGGAAGACTAATTGGACGGCAGAAAGTTTGTCAATGTCACGGGCGAGATTGAAGAGCCTCCAGCCCAACCGACTGGGCACTCTGGACATACACGGTCGTATAGCCGTGCAGCTACTATTGGGTTTATGACAGACCACAAGGCGTTGGCACTGCTCGGCGAAATGGGAAAGGTCTGTTCTTGTTTTGTCGTTTGGATGAATCGTTTTTGACCGCGTTTCAGACGCTGGAAGGGCTTGAAGAAGCGATTGCGATGGTCAAAGAGGACGACTCCAAGAAGAAACATGCCTCTTCTAAATCTAAGAAAGACAAGGAGCCCAAGGAGAAAGAGAAAGAGAAAGACAAGGAGGGACTATTCGGCCTCTTTCATCATAAGAAAGGTGCGTATTACTACCAGCTCAACTACATAAACCTCACTTGTAGCTCCAGTCCCGACATTCCCCGCAATCGACTCCCCTAATCCTCCTCTCGACCCAGTAACGGCCCTTCCTGACGCGGAGCCTTCTCGCATATCCTTTGCAAACTCGACGATTTCTGCCCCTGCCTCTGTGCACTCGTACCTTACCAGCACTGTTGCTGCTCTTCGAACACAACACGGCGCGCTCGTGGCTTTGATGGAAATCCGGAGTGCGACACCTACGATGCGTGCAATGTCTCCGCTATTAGGGGCTGTAGATCTTTCACGTGCCAGATCCACGGCTTCCGCCATGTCTACACGGAGGCACAGCATGGCAACTCTTGCAAGCGAAATCACGTCGAGTGTGTGGTACGACGCTTCGGAAGGCGGTGACGAGTTCTTTTTAGACGGTCACGACACATCCCATGCGAGCGAGGCAACAAACACGCAACATTCCGATGTCGAAGAGGAGGAAGAGGAGGAAGAGGAAGTGGGAGAAGAGATTGCCGACGATGGTGAAAGCTCGGCTGAAAGCGCAATGGACGAGCCCACTGCATCCGAACCTGCCCAGGCGAGTGGCGCCGCAAAACCCGAGGTTGCGGTGGTTCGTCGGACGAGACTCCCCGCGCCTACTAGCGGAGAAGAAGGAAGCTTATTCTCGGTGCTGAAAAAGAACGTCGGCAAGGTACGATTTGCGTTTGTACATGTTGTCACAAAGTCTAACCGCGCATCAAAGGATCTTTCAACTGTATCATTCCCCGTCAGTTTCAACGAGCCAATCAGCGTCCTTCAAAGGTACTGAAATTTCAGCTTGCTAGCTAAACTGGGTCGCTTACAACCGTTTTAGACTAGCCGAGGATGTCGAGTACGTCAATTTGCTCAACGAAGCCGCAAGCACTTCGGATCCAGTGGATCGATTGGCCCTCATTGCCGCATTTGCTGTTTCTGGCTACGCATGTACCTTGCATCGGGCAAGTCGCAAGCCCTTGTGAGTATCATTGCACTTACAATATCGGACTGTAGGCTGACACTGCGCCAGTAATCCTATGCTCGGCGAAACCTTCGAGGATACTCGGCTAGGCTTTATAGCAGAGAAAGTTAGTCATCATCCTCCGGTTATGGCTTGCCACGCCCATGGCGAAGGATGGGAGTTTTGGTGTACAAGCGGCGCCAAGAATAAGTTCTGGGGTATGTACGCGTCGTCTCGCCTAGACTGGCCGGGGATTAAACTACGGTTTGCAGGAAAGTCTCTGGAGATTATACCAATGGGTGCCGCACATGTCAAAATTGGCGAAGAGATATATTCTTGGCAGAAGCCATCCTCGTTTATGCGTAACCTTATCGCAGGAAATAGGTACCTCGAGCATGTCGGCGCAATGTCTATAAGCTCTTCCACAGGGTTCCGCTGTGACCTAGACTTTAAGGAGGGCGGCTTCTGGGGCTCAACTCTAAACCACGTAACGGGAACCATCCACTCGCCTAACTCCAAGACAATGTCCAAAGTCGAGGGGACATGGCACGAAGGAATATCACAGCACCTTGACTCCACCGGCTCTCGTCTCAAAGTTCTCTGGCGGCCCCATCCTTTCCCCTCTTACGCCGACCAGTATTACGGTTTTACGCCCTTTGCTATAACCCTCAACGAGATTACGCCAGACCTTGAAGGGGTGTTGCCCCCTACCGATTCGAGGCTGCGACCAGACCAACGCGCCATGGAGGAAGGTCGAGTTGATGAAGCAGATCAATTGAAGGTACAGGTCGAGGAAGGACAACGCGCGAGGAAGCGGAAGAGGGATGCGGCTGGTGAGACGTGGGCTCCGCAATGGTTCGAACAAGATGCAAACGGAGAATGGAGATACAAGGGAGGATACTGGGAGACAAGGAAGGCCGGGGCTTGGAAACCGATTACGCTGTGGTAGCGACGGTCGGTAACATTATATAGAACATAATATCACAATAATATTCGATACCAGACCTAGAATATGTTATCTTAACGACTCGGGGTATGACATGGGAAGCCCCTGAGTAGCTTGGTAATAAAGGGCCATTGCACAATGCAGCTCGTGTTGGAGTTTTGTCACGCCCTCATATGCTACAGGCATGTTGGCGACATTAGGGAACGAGTGGCTTTGTTCATTGTCTGTGACGTTTTGACCTGCCTCAGCCGTCTGGTCTAAGGACGAGCGTAGTGGATTTAATGTCTTTGTGTCATACGGCAGATACCCACCTGCTGGACTAATGTCTTTCTCCTTGGGTTGTGGTGCCGCCTGAGATGTAGTTGTCTGGGATGGAATAGTCTGAGACGGAGTAATTGGGGATGGAGCAACCGAGGACGAGTCCTTCTGAGGGGCCGTCGGCTTAGATTGTGCTGACTGGGGTCGAGGCTGAGTTGGTTGAAGAGCTTGCTGCTTGGCTGGAGCCAGCTGCTGCTTAGACTTTAGCGTAGGTGCGGGCCGCACCTGGTCCCGTTCTAGTGGCGTAGGCCGGACTGGCTGCTTGGCAAACCCGTTCGTAGCTATATTCGACTGGTGATACAAAGATGAGAGTCACATTGTAGTCACGGCGAGAAACCACTTACAGTGCTGTGTTTTATGGATACCTGAACCTGGCTCCTTTGCGTAGGCTCTGGGGTATTCGCGTTGGATGAGCTTCGCTCCTTTTCAAACCTATCCTGGACCGTCGTTACAGCACGCTCAACGAGTGCTATGCACTTACCACTTTATAATCGAGCTTACAGACCTCCCCACGTTCTCAGCAATGCCTTTTAATTGGGCATCCGACGGGTTGGGGTTTCTTTGATAGGCTTTGCGTAGATGCTCCTTTGCCTCGCGTACGTCGAGCCTCTTTTTCATAGTAGACATAGAGTGTTTATGCTTGAGAACGGTAGCGAACCCCAAGAGTGGTAGTAATGATCAAGTTATGAATCACAGTTTCACACGATTTCGATCCATGCGTTGATTTGTTTGCCCCTGTAGCTCCTTGTTTCCACTTGAATGCAATATAGACAACAGACCAACGCCGTTTCATTTCCCGGGGTACCATACAGCGACAAAGTTTATATGGCCACAGACCCTGTAAGTTGCTTGGAGCGACTACTAGGTCCCACCCAGATCCCAGTTGTACCAGTAATCAAAGACCATTTTTGGCTCCCAACGTTCCAGTACGAAAGATCATATCTGGTAACGTAGGTCGGCTTAAACCATTGCGGTGCATAGTTAAGTTTGCTTACCTGCTCAATGCCAGCGATACAGTAGCCGAAGCTCCTGCAGCCAATGCGACGCTGGAGAAACCCTTCAATGCGTTCGGTGGCTCGCCGGAAGAGCTAGGCGGAGAAATATAGAGTTGGGGGATCTAACAAGCGTGGTCAGTGCATACACACTCCTTTCGTCATGGGAGGAATTCACCTCTGTACCCGCTACGGAACCGGTATTACTGATCGTAAACGAGACCTTAATCCACGGGTCCTGGAGCCTATTACAGAAATCAGCGTCGCGAAGAAACTGTGCTTTGAGCCTGCCCACCAGCTACTCAAAGAGCTGCCCGGACCAGTAGGCTGGGTTCCTCCCGATGCGCCTGGGGTGATAACCAAGTTCGAGTAGTTGAACGTGGTGTAGCTGAGTTTGTTGCATTAGTCCCATGCTCAAATCAGGGCAGAGTTTCAGACTTACGATAACCCAAATCCGAACTCAAAGCGTGGGGCAATGCTATTAGTATCAAAGGCACGGTAATCGACTTTCAGCCTATGTCAGAAAAATCCTCGAGTCAATATTACTCTTGCTGTTTATGCTGCTATCGGCGACTGACCCTTCTGCATACGGGATTTGCACGGTGCCCCCGCCACTAGTGATAACAGACGCAGAGTAGTCAGAGGCGGACTTGGCGATGGTGTAGGGGAGACGTCCGCTGGGGTTGACAGCGCCCCAAAGAACGTCCACGACAGCATTACCGGCCTCTTGTCCCTGCAACCCAGCCCACAGCACAGCAGTGACTGGGAATCAGATGAGCCACCTATTCACGGTTGAAACTGGTATCTACTTACCATTTACGTGATCAATCCAAGGCTCCATGATGATTGGGCCGACAGAGTGCACTACCACTATGGTGTTCTTGTTGACCGCTGCAACTACCGCTACAAGGGCGTCGCCACTGTGCCATGCTTTGAGGTCGTTGCTAGATTCAGTAGGCGGGTGAGATACATAACAAGGCAGCCGGATCAAGTTCATACCGATCGCCAGCGTTTCCTTCGACGGTAATATAACCTTCACCTGAATCAGCAGAGATGAAGACAAGTGCAACGTCTTTCCCTCGAGCGGCCGTAGCTGCGGCGGTAAGGTCGGTGTCGCTCGTGGAACTAGTCACTGTTGCTCCGATGGAAGAAGCTTTCGTTTTAATCGCATCCAAAGGCTAGGAATACGCCTCTTAGTATCTTGGCCCCAGCATAGATGGTGCATTTCTTACAT
Source organism: Ceratobasidium sp. 414 (assembly GCA_019616945.1). NCBI lineage: Eukaryota > Fungi > Basidiomycota > Agaricomycetes > Cantharellales > Ceratobasidiaceae > Ceratobasidium > Ceratobasidium sp. 414. The sequence continues at coordinate 43,657 of WSTK01000078.1, read as the reverse complement.
TGATCAGGTACGGGTATTCAGCAGTGCCGCTGCCCCAACCTTCACCGAGGACACCGTTGTTGCAAGACCTATCAGAGCATCCGTTGATGCCTTGGGAGTTGGGGCCAGCGTCGTTGCCAACAACTCCAATTGTCGATGGCGTCTTCAGAGGTAGCACCGAGTTCTTATTCTTGAGAAGGACTGTAGATGCCGCCCCAATAGTTCTTATAAGTCTGTGGGTCGTAACCAGATTAGAAAGGTTCCGGAAATCGGGTCAGGCACTCACGTTGCATGACTGCCTTGCACATTGACGTGCTGGTTGAATGAACTATTGATATTCCAAGAATCGAAATTAACTGCGGGATACCCGGAATCCTGACCCAACATGTACCTATTGGGACATGTCAGTATATGCTACGTAGTTGTGGTAAGAGATGGAACAACCAAGCGGCCAAGATACGGGTAGCCATGTCATCAATGCGGCTCTGGCTAACTTGCGAGCTCTGAACGGCGCTGACTAGGCTTGAACCAAAGTAACTGCGAGAATGGTTTCAGTTTTACCCCCATCAATATTGTACCATTACGAACGTTGTGCCCGAATTTATAGTGATGTCACCTAAGTAAAGCGCTCAGTCTTGCAAACAAAACGGGACGAGTTACTTAATTATAATAACGTACCTGGCATAGTCATGTCTAGACCCGCGTTCACTGCAGTTGCTCCCGAATGCGTGGCCCACCAATCTATTATATGTGACGTTGATAGGGCGCACACACGTTCCTACAACATGCTGACATACCGGACATCACGTCTTAACAAATGGTCAGAAATCCCATCACTGGGGGTGGCATAGATTACTTACATCCTTGGAAACCGAGTTCTGACTTGAGCAGGTTGTTCAGTACGTTGCTGTTTTCGCATGCATAAGTTCCGTTGACTTGGTTCATGAGGCGTTAGCGATGAGCATAGCGCTCGATAACCCAAGTAATGCCTTACTTTGGTCTAAAATACAAACATTGTTATACTCTCAAGGTGAACTTAACAACGAGGAACTTACTGTATGAACACATGAAGCTCGCTACCCCGGCTTGCACTGATTTCAAGAACTGTGTACGTCGGGTAAGCGCGTTTCAGACATTTCGACGGAACACGTACTGGGGGCAGATATATCTCGTGTTGCTACCGGAGGAGAGATATTTCAGACTATGTGAATGAAATTGGGGAGAGGACTAACAGTTCTAAAAGGAAACGAAAATATCAGTACGTATCTCTATTTGGCAGAAGCATATAGGCTGACCTGTCATCCACATTGGACGAGCTGGTCTCGCGGAAATGCTCTTGCTCGCTGGTAGCAGGGCATAAGTACGTCTTTTTATACGACGAAAAAACCACATACTTGTTGATATAGTGTTTCGCGCTAGGTTGGAGATATGTTCACCTCAGTTTACAGTTGGCCTGAAACAGGCGCGGATCTCACCAGGCTTGCACTCCTTGGGACTGGATTCCGGTGATAGTTGCGTATGCAGCTTCTCCAGCAAGATATGGATCAGCACCAAAGCTTTCCCAGTTTCTTCCGGCAGTGGGGGCCCTCGCAATATTCCTGTAACAGCAGGTTAGATCGATTTACGGGTGAGTGGCCTAGTGCAATTTCTTACATAGCCGGTCCTAACATTCGTAGTATTGAGTCATTCAACCTGAATTAAGGCCAAGAAAACGTTATGCTCACCAAGCGCTACATGCACGCCCTTCCCTTTGAACTCGGCGCCCAGGGCGGCTCCACGTTGCTGCATAAGGTCACGGTTGAAGCTAGGAAAAAAGCATGTTTTGATTATCTACCAGGTTCTGATTCAAGGTTGAGTTTTTCAACTCACGTTGCTGCAACATTGATACCACTGGGTTGAAGCCTGCCGTTCAGTTACAATCGTGACGTTTGGGGGCGCGAACTTACGCTGGGAAGACAGAGACTTTGTCGGCGTAGCGTATGCCTAGGGGTGAATCCTGGAGGCACAGTCCGGGGAAGTTGATAGAGGATACAGCTGGGGTGTTGCCGACGCAATGTCCTTTCTGCCACATCACGCCTAATAATCTGCTCAATATAGTATCTGGGAGGAAGAGGTGCGGTCTTACCAGTGCCCAGGGATACTTTCTGGTCCAACGTCAGCTTGGCTATGGCAGCCTTGGCCTAGTAATTAGGAGTAACATGAGCTGCTGTCCGAGGCGTGAGCAAACCTATAGCGCAAGCATACTTTAGTGATTGCGGTTGCCCACGCTCCAGTCGGGGTGCTGCCTATACGTGTCTATGTCAGCACATAAGTTTGGCACTCTGGAAGGCTGAAACAAACCAGACACTGAAGTTTGGGTGGTGGTTGGCGTGGTAGTAGCAGCCACGGCAGCTAAGTCGTGCATATGGATTTAGTGGCTTAGGTCCCAAAGCAAACTGGCGCACTGGTTGATGCTGAAATCGTGGTTGTGACGGTCACCGGTATAGAAGTGGTCCCAGCAGTAGTCGTAGAGGCAGCGCTACTGGACAAGCATTGGTAGTAGTCTGAAGCAATTTAGTAAACGTCAAAACAAGAAACATTTGAAGGCATGATTTTAACGTACAGTCGTTGAGCTTCTGACAAGTGGTCCCTGACACGCAGGTCTGTGCAAGGTTGAAAAACTCTCGTTCGCCATGACAGAATCTACACTTACCGTGCCTCCTGTCCAGCCTATGCCTCCACACTGAGCATATATAGGTTGTTGAGCAGAAACAATATTGGCCCAGATTAAGCAAACCGATAGCATAGACAAGGTAGACATGGCCGCCATGTTGCCGCCTGAGAGTCGGTCTCAATCGTATGAACCCCAGACGTTGCATGCTTTTATAGGCTTCTGGCAAATAAGCGAACTTCTGGATAACGCCATACAGGACACAATGTCGGACTAAGTGTTGCCGAGTTCTGTAGAATAGCCTGAAAGAGGCATCTGGCGGGCAATGGGCGGGGAAATCGCGGCGGTGATAGAATTAAAGTCTCCTCGGTAAGACGTCGCCATGAGGGGTATAGTGCTCGGTTTCAAGTCGAAGAGAAATAAGGACCGCCGAGCATCGGTGTAACCCGCTTTAACAGAACTAGAGAACCGCCAGAGGGCGGGATATTGATTGCGGGTCGTCACGTTGTCGGTCAGCAGATAGCCTATGTCATGAAGATCAAGATACGCGAAATAGCCAGCATTGTTCCCATGGAAGCTGAGGACAGAGTCAGCCGACGAGGCCAAGTCGCTTCGACGGCGATTGTTCGAACAATTCCCGGTGCCGCACCGACCACACCCCGGGCTCTTCACCGCCGAAGCACGAGTAAAGATCATGGCATTGGTCCATATACACTCAAGCGGGTGCATTGCCCAAATCGTTAGAGATATGAAAATACAGTCGTTTCCAAACAAGGATGAAATTAATCAAGATGAGGGGGGGATGGAGGGCTGGTATGTAGTAAACGTGGCCTCGGATCCATGAAACTATATTGAGCCAACATCACGCCCCGAGCACGCGAGAGCCACAAAGATCGCAAGGTAAAATAGTCCAACAGGCGATACAGCTCCGAGTACTGATACGAACTTAGCAGTTGCAGCCGTAGTTCTGAGTGTTGTCAGAGTCGATCCGGATAGGGTCGGGGTAATCCGCGTAGCTGGGGGAGGTGTCAAAATGTCAAGGTGGGTAGAAACGTACAGAGGGGCACAACGCACAGCTCAACTTCTTCTTCCTGGGCAAGAGCATTCTTGGCGATGGTTTGGAACGCTTGCTCGACGTTGATTGCCTCCTTTGCAGAGGTTTCAAAATAGGGGATATTTCCCTTCGACTGACACCATGTCATCGCACGCTTCTGCGACACTTGACGCTTGTTCTCCTCGACATCGATCTTATTGCCCAAAACAACAAACGGGAAGGTCTCAGGGTCGCGGGGTGAAGCTTGGATGAGGAACTCGTCTCGCCAGCTGTCTAGCGTCTCAAATGACTGTTTTGGCCTGTCAGCAGGGCGCTAGAGGGTTACGATAAGCTATCTTCACCTTAGAACTATTGACATCGTAGACGAGGACGCAGCAGTCTGCGCCGCGGTAGAACGCTACGCCGAGCGACTGAAAACGTTCTTGTCCTGCCGTATCCCACAGTTGCATGGTGACTAGTCGGTCGTCTACCATAACCTCCTTTGTCAGGCTGCCGAATAAGTGAAAGGAACCCATCAGCGGGTCATGAGAGCGCATTCGGAGGATTATCTTACAAGTCCGCACCGATAGTCGCTTTGTACTGGTTACTGAACCTCTTGTTGACGTACTGGTTCATGAGAGACGTCTTTCCCACACCGCTATCGCCAAGAATGATAACCTAGCAACATTCAACATGTCCAGGTTACTTAAACGTACGCAGAAAGTGCTAGAGAATGTCTACCTTCAAGAGAACTCGACCCATGGTGGATGGCGGAGACTTGAGAGTGCAAGGGGAAACCTGCCAAAGGAATTAGTTCATAATCCGAACGATATGACGCATAGTGGTGGGCTTTGGTATTTGAAGTAATTTACCTAGTGGTATAGACAGCGAAGACAAGTGGCGAATCACCAGAGGTCAATGGCTGTGGTTGGCAGGAGGCAATGACGAATGGGGAGTTCCGGGTAATGGGTCAACAAGCAAACCACAACAAACCGCTCGTGGCTCTTTCCTTCCCACTACATCCTTGAGTTTCGTTTGTGCCACGTTTGCCGGGGAGGCTGCCAGGTGCGTTTATAACCAAAATATCTAGAGTTTTAATACGATTCTAACCAGTATTTGCAGTATGTCGTGGCAGGAAGAGCTCAGACAACGGCTGGTGGAGAGAAACGCGGAAGAATCTGCCTACTCGGGCATCATCGAACAATGTTGGTGATCTCAGCTCATTCTCCACGATATATAGTTAACCATCACCCTTAATGAATAGATCGCCGACTAGCGCAGCAGGCGCGGTTGCTCAGCGAGAGGAATTCTACGCTGCTGCGCGCCGTAGGGTCAGTACAGTCTCAGCCTGGAGGTACAGCAGCCGGTTCAGCCACTGTCCAAGAGTACGTGCCCTACAGGATTTTTGGAGAAAATTCGCTTATTACCGTTCTCTCAGCAACCCCGTCCGAGTAGCATATGTTGCTTCGCTTGAATCACAGATCACCTCCCTACGCGACGAACTCGCTGCCGTTTACAAGACCCAAGGCCAGAATGCCCAGCGGTTACTTTCTATGAATGAGACCCTTCGGGAAAAGGAGGAGCAAACGCGTGGCAACTTGGAGGAGTTGCGCCAGGTAAAGGAAGAAGTCGAACGCCTCCGACGAACCGCCAAGGACCACAAGGAACAAATTGAGGAGAAGAACCGAGCTTTACAAACTCTCATAGACGACGCACAAACATACCAACTCGAGATATCCCAGGTCGAGGCGAGGAACGAGGACCTGAAGAAGGATAACGCAGGGCTGCTCCAGCGGTGGTTGGATCACATGAACGAGGCGGCCAACAAGATGAATCACGCTAATACCTTTGTAAGTTGAGCCAATGGATGTTATTCGCCCACTTATATATATATACTATCAAAACGTAGTACTCGGACCTCCGTACCGCTGGCTGGGCTTCACAACCCGCCTCGACCGCCACGTCCGAGCTGGACGACGATATTGTTAATGTAAACGGAGACCAGCTGTCCGCTTCGGGAAAAGAGGAACGCAACGGCGCGCCCTCCACCTCACCCAACATGCTGCAGCTCAACCCGAACGGTTGACCGGCATGGTCTGTGGGTGCTCGACACCGATAGACCTGGGGGTTGGGGTTGGAGAGAGTGGTCGCGCAGCCTTGGCATGGTACGAAGCTAGGCGCGCCGTTGCGGAAAGAGATGCTTTGTTGGCTGAGTCGCGAGGTGGAGGGGGTGGTGGAGGGGGTAATGAGGAACGGCCGACTAGCCCTGGTGGTACAGGATGGTCGGTTGTTGATTTGCGTGACGTTGAACCCACCGAGGCTGTCTCTACTGATGAGGGAGCAGACGATTGGGAGCACTGTTCCCCTATTCCCGATTAATATTCACCTCTGTACATCGTATTGTAGGGTCTATGCTATACTACATTTCTCCATAGGTCTCCTAGAGCTTAGTGGTCAATTAACTTATAGAGTTTAGATTCGAGCAAGTATACAGCCATGGTGAAACGTCCACTAAGCATTAGGGAAACGATTGAAAGGCAACCTGTGGCTTCAAGCGAGTCGCAGGTATTGAGCAGAGAAGAATGCTTATAAACGGTGAAGGTTGGAGAGATTTCGTAACGCTAACACACTGGATTGACAGATGAAGTTATGAAATATGGAAACACTTGCGAATCGACTATGCGGAGTGAGACGTGGGAGGAGTAAGCATGAAAAAGGCCTAAAACCCAAAACTAGAGAAGAAAGAACCACACCAGAGATGAGAGAGGTGGTGAAAGGTTACAGCGCCTGCGTTACTCGACACTCCACGCTAACCGCCCGCCACGTAGGCAACTAGTTTTGGCCGTTGGATCCCGGTTGAGCTTGCTGACCGTAATATCCTGAACCAAGTAAAACAGGCTCAGTTTCAAGTCACCTCGCTCGGATCGATGGGCTTACCTCCCCAGTACGCTTGTTGGTAAAATGCATTCGGATCGCTAGTACCCCACTGGCCAGCTGCCTGGTTGCCTTGCCCGGCCATCGAGTTATCTCCGGCGCCTTGCCCACCAAGCGTTACCCCACCGCCAGGCTGCACAGGGCCGGGTTGCGGCATGCCTGCTCCAGCAGCAACGTTACCCTGCCCGTTTGGGAAACCCCCATAACCCGCCCCGCCAAAGGCGTATTGGCCGTATGCATTGGGTTGTGGCATACCATACATGGGCTGGAGAGGTATCAATTAGCTTGCCAATGCTAAGGATCAAAATGAACGTACCATCCCACCATACGCACCCGCCCCAGGCGCCGCAGGGCTGACCATAGGTCCAGTCCCATCAGCTCGGTCCTTGCCCCAGCTGCACTTGATCGGTCGCCCATGGACGAGTTGACCCTGCAGCTGGACAATAGCCATCGCAGCATTTTCGTGGGTGTCCAGTTTAACAAAGGCAAACCCCCGGTCCGCCTGCATACGGATTTCAGACAGATAGCCAATTGATTGGAATAACGGGATCAAATCGGCCTGGGTGCAGTACGGGACTAGATTTCCAACATAGACGGTAGTGTTGTACGCCGGGGTTTGAGCGACGACCGCCTCGTATGAGAGAGGGCCACCTTGGAAGTTCATGGGCGCGGGCGCGCCGCCCATATGCCCACTTCCCATGGTCAAATGACTGCCGTCCATGGACTGCATGCCGACTGGCATCCCGCCACCGCCTCCAGACTGGGTCTTCTGGTTCGCCCAATTGACTCGGATCGCCCGAGCGCCAAGCCATTCACCGTTCATAGTGGCAATAGCTTGCTCGGCATCGGTCTTGTCCCGGAAAGCGAGGAACCCATAGCCACGCGACTTGCCAGAGTTCATGTCCCACATAACACGCGCATCGCTCATGCTGCCAAACGCGGCGAAAGCTTTGGCAAGAACCTCGTCGTTGACCTCGGGAGAAAGATCGCCAACAAAAACGTGGAAGTGGCCGGTCGTGTCCTCCTTATTTTGGGTGCCCTGGTATGCCCAATTAACGCGGATTTCGGTGTCAAAAATCTTGCGTCCGTTGAGAGTCTGGAGCGCAGTTTCCGCAGCCCGCATATCCATGTATTCGACGAAACCGTAGTTCTGGCCGCCGTGCTGGTAGTTCCGGTCAGGAATGATCTTGACATGCTGCACCGGCCCAGCCACGGCAAAAATCTCCGTGAGCATGTACTCAGTGACACGAGGCGACAAATTGCCGACGTAGAGATGGGCACGGCGCTGGAAATGAGAATAGGTTAAAGTCGTACGTAAAATGCCACCAAAAACGCAGACTCACGGGCGCCTCAGCAGTCTGCTGTGCAGAAAGCATGTTGATTTTTTAGATATAGAGACTGCTGTACAAAGTAAAACAGAAGGTGGATCTGGAGGTATCAACGTATGATCGTTAGCATCTTAAACCCATGGACCTAATGTCAGCGTACCTGAAAACTTTACAGAGACAAGTTAGAGACGAGATAGATGAGAGACGAGGGAAAAGAGGAAAGAGATGAGAAAATAGAGAGAAAGAGACGAGGAACACGACAGAGCTATCAGAGACTACGGTGGTGGACGCGAAGTCTAGGGCGGCTATGCAGGACCTTGGCTGGCAAATTTCCGACCTGCCCTAACTAGCGCCGATTCCTATCTTGTTCCTTCATTTCGTTTTTGAAGCGATGTACTAAAACAACGCAGCTTCAATGCAGGGAGGTGGGATTCAGGGCAAAGTAATATAGTACACATGAGAGCGCGGTTTGCACTTTTTACTGGGATGCAGGGATGTTCAGAAGTACATTACCCCCCGAGCTTGGCACGTAAGATACGTTGCGGTTCGCAGACAAGGCGGCGGCAATAGCCTAAATAAACCATTAGATAGTGCCCGAACGCAGGCAACGGTAAAACTAACTTTGCTGGCTTCGATCTTCCGGAAAGTCACAAATGCTTCCCCAGCGCGGTCCAGTGCACGGGAAATAGTGGCTGCTGCCTCGGCCTCTCCCTCGGCTCGAATAACAGATGCTTGTCGCTCTTGCTCGGCCTAATAAAAGGCAGGCTGTTGATTTAATGTAAGCGCGGCAGCCTGAATAGACCGTACCTTTTCCACAACAAACTTGGCTCGTTCAGCATCTTGTTGAGCAATTTGCTTCGCTTCAACTGCCTATACAAAACCATTAGAAACCGCTGGAAATAACAGCTGGTAATATATACCGTCGTGAACTCTTGGCCGAAAGTAAGATGAGTAATCGACACATCTTCGAGCTTGATGTTAAACTCCCCAGCTCGGGCTAGGAGATCTTCCCGAATGCGTGAAGAGACCTGTGGATTAAGTTTAGAAATACCTTTGTGGCAACATGGGAGCAGAACATACGACTTCACGCTGCGTAATGAGTTCGGCGGCATCAAATTGGGCCACAATACTTTTGAGCACTTCATTGCCGATCGAGGGGAGTACCTAGCGAAGCCATGGTGAGAGGAGCATCCCACTTTGGAACGGGCAAAACATACACGTTCGTCGTAGTCCAAGCCAAGCGTCTGATAAATCCTTGCGAGATGTGTTACGTCGGGTCGCGACATCACACGGAGTGTAATGGAAATCATTTGCAAGTCTTTGGACCCAGTGGTGGTAGAGATATTCTGAATGAGGTATGATTGATCAACGCTGAAGGCGTGCCACAATTGTGAGGACTCACTCTGGGCTTTATACGACAGTCGTACAAAATCGCTCGTTGGAGCCATGGGACAAGAAAATGAGTGCCTTCAGGCGAGGCCTAGATTTACTTGATTAGTTGCTACCATGCATATATGCTCATCTATAGCCTACCTCACTCCTCACACCAGAGAACCGATCGAACATGACTGCCCGGTAGCCTCCAGGAACGTCATAAATGCTTGCCTGCACCAATGCTAACCCAAATGCCGCGGGGACTGTTTCATATGTCAACTTGATTAGCTTTCCTTTACAGGCTAATATACCTCACCAAGGGCGCGAGAGAGAAGTGACGTTGCGATAGACATGGGCTCGCAGTGGTGGTCGGTCCGGATTCTCAACGGCCAGTCACTTGATCATGTGACAGACCGAAAGTTGCTGGTAAATATAAACTACACTGCATTAAAAAGGCAACTCTCGCCCGATTATCTTTTTCGGTAGTAAATATATATAGCTAGCACCTGAGAGTGCCCGTAAAGAGTTATCTCTCGGAGTTTTTGTTTATCGTGCAAGCGCTCACGAGCGCCTCGGGGCTTCGTAGCTTGCGAGCCCCAAGCAGCTTAGTGTAGACGGTCGGGGCTAGTGAACTGTTTGGTGTGCCGAACTTGTGAAGGCAGTACTGCGCGTACGAGATATCCGGCACCTGTCTGGGAGTGAGTGCCAGCGCATACACTGAAGACTTTGTCTCAAGTCTCTCAGGCGTTTGCCCACGAGAGGTGGTTTCCCTGCGTGGTGGCCTCGGTTCTCTACCGCAGAGCCGCCGGCCTCACGGCTCCTGTAGCTTCAAATGCGGGACAACTGTTGTCCTGACTCGTCTCAGCCCGAGCCGCCGGGATGTACACCGCCCTACACGTGTGAAGCCGTGCCTAGAGCGCTCAAACCAACATACAAAAGGTGGGGTTCAGGAGTACAGTCCGGCCACCATTGAAATGGCTGTCCCTGCTGTACCTCGCCCACACGTTGATGCTTTAGCCACTGGATCGCCACGGCGTCCTGTTGTGCGTTTGTCAAGATCATTTACCGTCTCCGCTGCGCATCGGCTTCACTCCGTTCACTTCACCGACGAAGAGAACGCGAAGCTCTACGGACCATGCAATCGACCTCATGGCCATGGGCACAACTATAAGATTACGGTGACGCTGGCAGGCCAGGTGGGTACTTGAAATTGAAATTGAACATAGGCTTACCCCAAATTCCTCAGGTCGATCCGAGGACTGTAAGTCTATAGATGTCACAACGGGTGGATTCTATGCCTTAAAAAATTATATTGTTCAGGGGATGGTGGTCAATCTCCGTGTTCTCAAATCAATTGCACAGCGGCACGTTGCTGAATTGATAGACCATCGAAACTTGGTGTGTCACGGCAATCTAACCGTGTTTGGAGACTAATATATACCCGATTAGGATATTGAAGTAGATTATTTTTCAACGCGACCATCCACGACGGAAAACCTCGCTGTTATGGTTTGGCAGCAAATGTGTGTCGGTTTGAAAGAAAACGGGCTTCCAGAGTCTTTATTGGATGATGTCACGATTGAAGAGACCGACGCTAATTCGGTGTCGTACTCCGGCAAATGCATCTAGACGCACCAGATGCTTTCAATATTACATCCGCTCGTGTATATTCACTTTATAATCCGATTTACACCTTTTTATCATAACACATGACCTCATTTTAGAAGTGCTAGTGCAAACAAAGTAAGGCACTGTTTCAACTCCACCAATCCCCGCCTCTTTATATACCACGATCGCTTGGCCCCCTTGCTTCACTCAATGCCACCATGGTTGGCGACACAGTCAAATCTGAATTGTGAGTACTTTGTAAATTTTCTCACAAGCCTTGGTTAACATCACTTTCAGCCCCCTCGACTCCAAGGTGGAGTCGGTCATCACTCCTGAACTCAGAGCGGAACTAGCCCACATGGTCCAGGCCGCCATGTCCCAGATGCGCGCAGAGTGCACCCAATCTAACCTCAAACCTGGATCTGCCCAAGCCGAACGCCAGGTTCTCAACGAAACCACCGCCACCCTTGAGGCGGAACTGGCTGCTGCGAGGAAGCAGGTACAGGACGCGTGTATCGTCTTGAACTCGTTCAAGTCTGAGCTTGATACGCAGTCGGCGTCGTACGCTGCCAAGGTCCAGCAGTTTGAGCAGAAGATCGCGGCTCTCAGCGAACAGGAGGCTTCGCTGAGAGCCATGAATGCGCAGCTTTGTGCCGACAGGGATATCGCAACAAAGCGCGAGCAGCAGCTCGTGCTCTCAAAGGACCACCTCGCGGCTCGCAACATTCAACTTTCTTCCAAGCTAACAGACATGGAGTGCGAGTACTCGCTCAAAGTCGCCCACCTCAACGACGCCGTCTATTTGCGCAATCAGGTTGAAGAACGTTTGTTGCAGGCGACCAAGGAAAACGAATATTGGCGCCAATATTATGCATCCTCCACTTCAACTCCAACTCCGACTTCAACTTCAACTTCAACTTCTCAGGGCCAGCCTCCACCCACGGCCCACTTTTCGATTCCCCGAATGCCCAATCGTCGAAACACAGCCCCAGACATATCCGCCGCGCCACCGCAATATATGTCCTTTAGGCAGTCTAACCCGACTGGACCCCACAGCCAAAAGCGGCCTAGGGTGGATAGTGCTAGCTCCAGTGTTTCGGTCGATGCGGCGAACACTCTCCGCGTGTCTAGCGGCTCCGAAGCTTTCAAGCTACGGCCTGTTCGACCCCTGTTCTCCCATGGCGCTCTCAGAGGCTCTCAGTCATCAACCATTTCGCAGCCTGGCCAAGCCACCAGCCCCACCTCGGTTGCTCTGCCTCTGCCTTCTGCCCCTGCACCCCCCATACTTCCTGCACCAGCTCCACCAGCCGTGATTAGACCAGAACCAGCTTCGCAGCCACCTGCTTTGTCCCCTTCCAAACCTCAATTGTCACCAGTGGACCAGCCTGCGGAAGGGGCGATCCTGGCCCCTGGTACGGTTCCCCCTCACGTTCAACAGCTCTTGCGACAACTCTTCCCGGTTTCTACCACGGGACAACGCGAATGCAAACTTTGCAAGTAAGTTGGTGCTTTCTGTCCGAGCCTTGGAGCATATACTAAAGTCTTTGTTCACAGAAACCGTCCCGAGGGTGTTGATGGTGTACCGCTCTTGACTTCAGCCAGTCCCACCGAGTATCTTGCGCACGCCAAAAAGTATCACAGCAAGGTACTTTCATTGTTTAAAGCTCATCTTCCCGGTTAGTATAGGCTCGTTGTGAACTTTTATTACATCTTTCAAGTTTCAAGCTTTGTTGTATAAGTTTATACTTTGTGCAAACTCCGTTCCCCATCGCTTCGTTGCACTGCGTTAGTGCTTGTATAGCTACCATTCTACTGCCCGATTATTTTCAGTATCAAAATACATTCGAGATCTATCCGAGTACATCTACAAACGAAATCTAATAAACTTCCAGAACATAACGTTCTTCCTCCTTGAGATCCTCCAGATACTGAGCGGCCTCTTCCCTCTCCTTGCCGCCAAACTGAACCAGAGCGTCGATCAACGCGGCATAGACGTCAGGCACAGGCCACGTCGGTCCGCAAAGGTAGAACACGCCCTTGTCCGGCCCAGCGAGCATGCGACCCAGCATCTCGCCGTCCTCGCGCATCTTGTGCTGGATGTACACCTTTTTGTTCGTGTCGCGAGAAAAGGCGAGTCCGGCGTGGGTGACGATCCCGTCGGCCATGTATGCTTCGAGTTCTTCGCCGTACAGATACTCTTGTGAGCGGTGGCGAGAACCAAAGTAATAGACGAGCGGGCCGACAGGTTTGCCCTGGGATACAAGCAAGGCACGGTGTTGAATAAATGCACGGAACGGCGCGGCTCTGAATGGACATGTTTCAGTGAGTGTGATTGGGTAACGGTCAGGAACACTCACCCTGTACCAAGACCAGCCATGATGATAGGCTGCATGTCGTCCGGTGGGAGCTTCATCACGGATGGTTTGATCGACACTGTGACTTTTTGGCCGACCCTGAGCCCGTCGAGATACCGAGTACATTGGCCATATCGAAGGGAACCTGGGAGTTGGGCAAGAAAATCAGGTGCTGGTACCCAGGAACATATTGAAGAAACCTACCACTAGGCGTAACCCAGTCGACCGTAACGACCAACAAATCAACTCGGTCCCCAACTGCACTCTGGGCCGACGCAATACTGTAATGCCTCGGCTTGATATCACCCACCATCGTCGCAAGCTCGTTCAGCTGCGGACGCGCACTGGGGAACTGCCTCAACACGTCTGCAAACGTCACGGTATCGTCTTCTGCTAGCTTCTTAAACGTCGCAGCGCCCTCGGGAGCGGCAATAAACCTCAAAGCCATCGCATCCGCACGCTCCGTCGCATGATCAGCGAGTGCGCCATAGAAGCTCTTGGGCGGACGTCCAAATATGTCGATTTGCTGCTGGAGGACGTGGAAGGCGGTACGGGTGTGTGTCTGGTCAGGCTGGTTCGGGACTGGTAGAGTAATAGCCGATTTCGGGTCGACGCCATACCACTCGCAAAACTCGAGCACCTCGGCCTCGTCGTTCCACCCGTGTATGCCCAACGCTTCGCCGATCGCGTACCTGAGTCCCGTACCGGCCGTGTCAAACTCGAGGTGGAAGACGTTACGGTCATAGGTCGTCGGAGTAAGACGTTTGTTGACGGTGCACGTAACCAAGAACCGCTCTTCGGTGAGATCGGGGCGGAGATATGGGTCGGAGTCGTTGCTTGTGGTAGGGGTGTATGCCTCGCGGAAGAGGAGACGCTTAATAGCCTCGGCCGTGGAACCGAGCGTAGGCACGTTGGGAGTCGGGTGACCATCGTACACAGGATCGTCGAGCGATAATGCGTTGAATGCAAAGGTGGAAAGCTCTTTGGGAGGGGTAGCATCCTCGGCTAGCGGCTCCAAAGGTGGGACTTCGACACCAACCAGACCACGCCAGGCAGCATCACACACAACCTGGCTCGGAACCCCAGCAACGTGATTACCATATAGCCTCGTAGCAAGTGTCCCGACCGCACCCAAAGTGGCCGCGCCACCCAAGTATATGCGGAGTAACACGAGGTGAGCGAGGGCAGTCTTCAAGAGGGATTGGTCTAATGCGCCCTCGCCTATGCTAGCTGCGACCGCCTCTGGATCGAATGTGTAGACTCGAATCCCCCGGGCATGAATGTCTTCTACGGCCGCTCGGGGCAACCGAGAGGCTACCTCGGGAGCGCCGCCACTGGCCAGGACGAGAACAGGCGCGCCGTTCTTCACGAGGCTAGAAGTATTGTGAGAAGAAAAGAGGCTCGGGTCGACCACAGTAAGGCAGTCGATCTGTCGCTCTAGGCTCGCGATGCTGGAGATCGGGGCGTTTGACAGATGAGCGTCGTTGGACGGTGAGAGCAAGAGTCGAGCGATGCTGGCGCCTTGAGGCGAAGCGAAAGCGTCGTAGGTAGAAAGAAGACGAGCCGAGATCGGGCCCGCTTGAGTAAGGAAAGTGTGGGCGGTGACCTGGGGCAGATGTACAAGCGAAGATGCAGTTGGGGTCGACAAGAAGGCCAAGCTTTTGTACTTGGCTCCGTTAAAAACTCCAGAGGACAGCGAAGTAATTTCGGCGACGAATTCTGCGAGTGCACTCGCCGACGTATGGAATGTATGCGACTGCTTGGGATAAACTCGGTGACCTCGCACGTGCACCCCGTTCAAGCCGGAGGTCAAGACGTCGCCAAAGAGCGGACCGGAGCCTGAATGGTTGGGGAGCTCTTCCACGACGTGAACTTTTTTGATGGACTCCGGGAGCACCGATCGAAACGTTTCCGCGCCCCAGGGCCGGAGAGCACGGACCGAAACGACCCCAAGTCCAGGTGTGCAGACCGCCAGCAAGCGAGCAAGAGCGGCTAATGGCCCGTTGAGTAGCACGAGGGCGGCCTCTGCGCTGGCGTCGCCCGTGTACGAGAATAACTCGACATTGTTGGCCTTGACCGCTTCTTCGACAGGCAAAGTGGTGCCGGCGACTTCTGGGAAAATGGTCTTGGTAGTCTCGCGAGTGGCGCCGGAATGGTCGAATACATGGACAACGTGGCTAGAGAGCGAATAGGAAAACGCAGCAAAATCGGCCGCCTCCTGTGCAGTAGACGAGAGCAGAACCGTGAAGCCCGGGCCGAGCGATGCGAGGGCCCTTGCAGCTGGGGCAAGGGTTGGCGTCAATTCGAGTGTGGATAATAGGCTGGCAGCAGCGACCTGGACGACCAAACGACCTGCACTTGAAGGCGTCGGGAGGGCGGAGAGAGCCGGTACCATCTGGGCGAGCCCTTCGGGTGTGGTAAACGCCGTGATTACCCCGGCAGCAGGACGCGCGCCGTCTGCGCTCGTGCCCTCGCTAAGCCGGCCAGCAAGACCCAGACCAGCGCCAGCACGAGTTTGAGCACGAACGAGCTTGGCACCCAACTCTCCGTTTGCCCACTGGGCTGTGCGTTCGCCAAAGCCGGCCTGCTCAGCCAAGTCAAAGACGACGACGGTGCCGCTGTGACGTGCTGCGAGTGCCTCGATGGTGTGCGCAGCGGGGCTTGTTAGGGGCGTTCCAGCGGGCGTAAGAGGCGAGACAGAATAGGGATCTTGCGAGTCTGCCTTGAGCTTTGACGACGCATGCTCGCTAACAGGGTCAGTGAGGGTGGACGAGCTGCTGAGAGGGGTGGAAGCTCTGGACATGACTGGAGGGTGTGTTGAAGACAAGGCCAGCGAAGGTCGTTGGGGGCAGGACGAGGGACAGCTCGGCTTTAAATCTTTGGTTGGCAAAGCATGGCGTGCTCTGATTTCCGAATCGATTTCCGAATTCATATCCGAATAAAAATCCGAATCAGCACAGCCACACACCTTCTTCGTGATCAATATCCGATCGCGAAATCCTTGGCTTTCGGTCCTCGGTCCTTGCGTTGCCAGCCTGATGCCTCGCCTTGACGCAATGGGCACCTGGGCATATTGATACTGATGCGAGGTTCACTCCCCCCATGCCTGTCTGGTCATATCTCTCTCCCACCACTTCATATGCTTATAGTAACCAACTCGAGGTCAACGGCGACAATATTTTGAAACCCCATTTGAACGGGGGAGTTGACCGGAGACGGGACCGAGCGACGTTAGCCAACCTCCCCCTGGCCCCGCATCATATCTAACATGCCATTGTGAGTATCTCAACCTTTCAAACAGTTGTATCATGCAGAAGCGAGGTCAAGGGGCCCAGGCCGCTTCTAGTCTTTCATATAGACCATTGGACGAGGTCTCAAACGAGTCGATGGGTGACCTCAGCCAACTATGCTTTAGCCTTTCCACCCAGGGTTCCATGCATGGAGCACAGAAACCCGTACAACAGACATAAATGTATTCTGTCCAGTCACGAGGCTCGAAAACCCGCAGCTCGGCCTCGGGGATCGGCGAAGAGTGCACCTCACCAGTACCGAGGCCGCAGCACCTGTCCACGCACTGGCAGGCGTACGCGATCCCAGATAGGAGGCTATAAAAGCTTGCGTCGCCTTGGCCATAGACCACCACAACTTGCTCTCTCCCTCATTCAAGTCACCATCAGCCATGGCATCCGTTTTTGCTCGCGACACCAAGCAGGACACCTACGAGGCTATCCCTATTTCCGAGAGCGAGATCCTTGTCGTTGGGCTTGATAATATCAAGGTCCAACGCAAGCGACGCCTCCGCCGCATTCTCGTCTGGCTCGTTTCGTTTATTGCCTTGGCATTCGTCGGCCACGCAGTATACAAGGGAATCACCGCATACAAGGTACGTATACGTGTTAAAAATAGATGTGCCCTCGAGATAACACGTGCCACTTTAGTTTGTGCATCACAACGTCGAGTGCGTTCCTTACGAAGGTGGCACGACCGTCGTCAAGATTCCCATCATCAAACCCGGTTCGAAGGTCTTCATCGACTCGAGCGTCTCCTCCAACGATGTCTCCATCACCCATGTAGAGAGCGAGTCGAACGAGATTACGTTCACCCTCGAAGAGGAAGACGAGTCGCTCGAAACGACCGCGGAAATCCGTCTCTGCACTTTAAAGGCAAGCAAGATGACTGGTCTCGGCATCTTCGTAAGCTTTATGACTTGGATGTATCAGAGCCGTGCTCAGTTTGTACGCAGGCCCACAGGAAGGACAAGCACGAGGAGGTGTCCCTCCCTGTCATCAAGTCACTCAAGATCGAAATTCCCACTTCGATCCCGGCCCCAAACATTGACCTGCTCCCTCCCAAGGCCAGCTGTAAAGCTGCCAAGTTCTTCAGGTGGACTGGTGTTTGGAACCCTAAGGACACCGAGGCTGTCAAGTTCGAGATGGATGAGTGATTCTTCTACCGCTGCGGACCACGTTTCTTTTCCGTTTTGTAGCGCTATAAATGCGCGATGTTTAACCTTTAAACTTAATACGAATAACTCTGCCTCATAAAATATTCAAATATACGCCGGATCTACAGGCAAATACATGCAAGGATATATGCGAGGCTCTCTTGGAGTAAATGGCAAAGCAGGCACCAGGAATGGGTTTGTCCTTGTTTGCTTCAGGGTCTGCACAGCAGGCGCAACCCAGGTCCCGCAAGCCGTTCGGCCTGTTGCACACGCAAGCACTCCGCCCATACAGAGACCTCATTCCAGAAGACTATAAATACCCCTAGCCTGACATCAGTGCAGCACCTCACAGTCCAACTCCCCTACCAGAACCACAATGCCTTTCCTTGGTCGCAAGCGCAGCTACGAGGCTTTGCCTAGCTCAGAGACCGAGCCGCTCGTTGTCGGCCTGGATGAACAAGCTCGGATCAAGCGCCGTCGTTGCCGTCGCCGTTGCTGCCACTTTTTCTTCGCGCTTATCGCTCTGATCTTCATCGGGCACGCCGTGTTCGCATACGTGGTGCGCATATATCCCGATACAGGCTCCTGTGCAAGCGCTAACACATATCACTAGTACACGAGGTCTCATGTCGAGTGTGTGCCGTACGAGGGCCCCAAGACCGTCATCAAGATTCCCATTTTGTATCCCCGCTCGGCGGTCCTGGTCGACTCGAGCGTTTCGTCCGGCGACGTCACCGTGACACATGTGGAGAGCGAGTCGAACGAGATCACGTTTACGCTCGAGGAAAAGGTCGAGACTCCGGAAGAAGAGGCTTCTGACATCCGTATTTGCACGCTCAAGGGGGGCAAGCTCATTGGTCTTGGTATCTATGTAAGTCCTTGGGCATATGTTGTTAAGTTGGTGAGCTTACAGCCGTCGTATTGTAGCCGGGCAAGAAGCAAGACAGTGCGGCTTTGCCCATTATCAAGTCCCTCAAGATTGAAGTCCCTACCTCGATGCCTCCGAGCATTGACCTACTCCCACCTCGACGTGGGTGCCATGCGAAGATGGTGTCGTTCTTCAAATGGGTAGGTGTCTGGAATTAGTATCGAGAACGTTTGAGCTGCTAGGGTTGAAGCAGCAGGTGGTCTTTTGGCTCGTTCCAAACCAATTATTCTGTTTCTCGATTGTAATGTAGCGTACCCGGCCTTAGGTCTTTGGTACACATGACTGTCTAGTATGTTATTTATGCGGTGGTGTTCATCAATTGTGCATGCCACCGCAGTCATTCCGCAGCTCTATCAAGGGACTCGAACAAGCTCTGTTTGCCTGATGTAGCCACACCTCTATCCGAATAAATGCTTGCGCAGAGACCTGGAAGAAAATAGGACGTTCAACGGATGCGCTAGTACCATTCTCGCGACTTCGGCCAGTATCTCATGCTACAACCGCTTACGGCGGGCCTTGATGTCGCAGCATGGACTTGGTCTCTTAAAATATGTCTCGTTCATGCATACATGTTCAAAGCGATTGGTGATACGATTGAAATACGATGAATATATAACAAAAGCAGGAAAAACGATGCAAGACTACTCCAAATTAATATAGGCCAAGGACCACAAGAAACCAAACCGTGCACATAGAAAAACAGAAATTGAACAAACCTGACGTGACCAAGAATCGCCTGGGGCCAATAGCAAGCGAGAGCTACGAGTCCACCACCATCCCCGTCCCATTCCCCGTTCCCGGCAACGCCGACGGCCGCTTCTTCACCCGTGCCTTGCTCCCCGCCATATCCACCTTGACCAGCTCCGTCGGGCTCGCGTGTCGCTTTGCGCCCGCCGAAACTACCACGCTCTCCTTGGCCCGCTGGCCATCCACCATGGCAAGAACACCCTCCACAACCGCACGGTGCACAAATACGTACTGCCGCAGCGACTGGCACAGCGACATTCGTTGCTCGCGCATATCCTCCAGGACTTCCCGGATCGGCTCGTTCATCGTGCGCAAAGGTGATGCGGGTTTGTTCCTACGCCGCTCGAGCGAGCGCGGCAGCAAATAGTCAAACGTGTCTCGTTCTCGACTCTCCATCGCCGAGTCGGGCCGCGGGCTCGGCGCAACTGCAACCGACGATCTGGACAGCGGCCCCGTCAAGTCCGGACGCGACATGTTCTTGGCCACATCCGACGACCATGCCCGGGTCGACTGCGGTGCTGCAGGCTGAGCAAGCAAATCTCCATTCTTGCTCGCGCCATGCACACCGCTGCTCATCGAGCTCGGCGGTGCCACGGCCGAAAAGCTGAACGAAGCCGCTGATGAATTAGTCGACGACGACGCAGTCGCGTTAGCAGAGTCTAGTGTGAACAGACGAGCTGAAGCCGCACCGGGCCCGGCACCGGTATTGGCGTCGGCGCCGCCCATAATCGTACCGAGCTGGAGCCCCATGCCCAACGTGCCCTCTGGGTCTGACGGTGGCGAGCTACTCTTTGCTTCTGACATGTGCCCCGCACGCCTTGCGCCCAGCGTTTTGCGTAGCGACCGCTGTCTTTGTCTTGCAGGCGTCATGTGGGGCCCGATTCCAGTCACCGGCCGACGCATCTCCGACTCGGGGTGACTCGCACGACGAAAACGCGGGGAGGGGATGCCATTGCTAATGCTCTCCGAGCTGGGGTTCCTGTTATCGATGTCACTGTCGCTCGCATTATCGCTCGACGTGGTCGTGGTGGTATCGCTCAGCTGCCGTTGAGCGTCCAGATCGCGCCGTATGCCGTCGAGGATCGCATCGATCGCGACAAAACTGCCGGTCCGTCCAACACCCGCGCTACAGTGTACCAGCACTGGGTTCTTGGTCGGGTCTGGCCCTGGGAACGCCTCCATTGACTTTTCAGCCTCGTCCGCCGCTTCCCTCACGTTCTTGACCAGCTCCAACAGACCGGTCGGCGTCTCTGGCACATTCATATCCTGCCACGACAGGAATTGGAACTGCACCACTTTGCGAGGGGGCACACGAGGCAACTCGACGTGCGAGAGTGCGAACGTCCGGCGGATGGTATGTAGATCGTCTTCTGCAGGGCGCTTTTTGGCGCTCTGGCCAAAGTCGAATCCAGTGACGCACTCTACTTCCTCCTCTTCACCTTCGATCGAAATGAGTTGCAAACGTAGTGGCCCGTATTGTGTATTAGACCAATAGTCACCGCATTTAAGTTGGTTGTTTTCGACCTGGCGGGTGAGCATGACGATAACATGGACGTTCTGCTCCCAAACCATTCTGAAGGAAACGTGAGCATATATGCGCATACATTCGCAAAGAATCACTCACGTCCAAAAATCAACATATGTACTTGGCATGGGCCCTTGAGTAGCAATATAGCTCAGCCTGGTACCACGAGGTTGAACATAAGATGCGTTGACATAGTCCGAGCCATCGTCAGTCGCGGCCTGTAAACGTACGCGGGCGTGTTCATAAGGCCAAATGTTCTTGTACCTGCCAAAAGGACATGAGCCACGCCAAAGACCGAGTGGTGACAACCTGCCTGTTTTTAGAACCTTTTTCGACGCCTGCTATGATGCTGTATGGGAAATCGTCCACGTGCCCGTCGTCCGATCCATTCGCGTGCTTCTGATCGTCTTTCGCAGAAACCTGTATGTCTTGTGAATGATGGGACATGACACCCTGGAGTCTCCTTTGCTCGCCGAGCTCGACCCTATGAAATATCAGAAAATGGCCAAATTACGACTTTCTCGGGCCTACCGATAGAATTGCATAGCGAGCGCCTCGACCCCCTTTTCGTTGTCACTATTCTCGACGATATCACGGAGCCAAGTCACTGGAATCTCGTCTTTGCGTGAGAGTACCTCTTTAGGCAGTGAAAGCGGTATTCGCTCTGTGATGCCCTGCGACGAATAAGCCCCAGCCCGATCTGGGCAAACCGCTACGCACATGTGACAGTTCCTGGTTCTGACGAATGTTGTCATAGAACGGGTTGAAGGCCTGGATTTTGTTGGGCCTATGCCCCAAACCGGTCGTCGAGCCTAGACACAGGTGAGCAGCGTCACCGTTACAAGATGAAATGGGGCGCACTCTGCTGGAACGCCGACTGAGGCAAGTTGTGAGTGTTGAGGAACTCTCCGTGGGCTGACGCCGGCTGGCTCTCGGGCTCTGGCGAAGGCGAGCTGCCGGCCTCGAGGCACTCGGGGGTGGCGCGGGCGACGGCGTTGTGGCCACCGACGAGCCAGGCGAGCTCGCCCTTGAACCCGGCGGCCTTGATCTTGCGGAGCAGGCCGAGGACGCCGCTGCCGTCGGCGAGGCGGGACAGGTCTGCGTCGTAGACGAGGATGCGGGCGGCGGTGGGCCAGGTGTCAAAGGTACGGCGGGCAGAGGCTGAGGCGACCATGGTGGAGAGATTGGTGAGCGAAAACTTGGGGCGCTTGAGGAGGGTACTGGGCACCGAGAGGGAGATGGCGCCGCGGACATGGGAGATGGTGTGGGCGGCGCTGGAGCGCACGTCGAGGATGAGTGGGGGAGGCGCTAGTGCGAGGAACGCGGCGAGGTCCTTGGGCGCGATGGCGGTGTAGTGTGTCGTATCAGGGGCCGATGACGATGCGGGGGGCGGCATCGACAACGTCATCGGGCCAGGGCCGCGCGCGGGGCGTCCGGGTGGGCCGAGGGACATGTTGGAGAGGGTTGTCGCTGCCTGGGAACTTGCCGAGCGGGACACCGGGGGCGCCATGGCCACGTCCGCTGACTGGCTGGGGCCTGCGGTGTAGGGTGTGTGCATCGCGGTGTCGAATGGGGACTCGTCGGGGAGCAGGCGGGCGGTGAGCAGCGGGGCCGACGCACCGAACCGCCGCCCGATGGCGTCGGCGAACGGGTCGAGGGCGTCGGCCGGGGCGGCAGAGACGGCGGCGCGGGACGCGTCTGGGGCGAAAAAGTCCATCTGGGTGGCGGCAGAGGTCGTCGAGAGTGCGCAGGGGGGGCCGTCGCTGGGGGGTGGAGCCGTCGCAGGTGCTCCAATAATCGCGGATCTGTGGAGCACTCCCGGTTTCCTAAGCGGACACCTGGTCTCCGTCTGTCGAGAGTCTGGACCGCCACGTGCAGCGCGCAACCTCACCTGCAGCGATTGTCGCTGTCCAAATCTCAGCTGCATCCTCTCCACAGTCGTTTTTATCAGGCAGCCCGCACCCGCACAAATCCCTTTTTTGCAAGCGCGTCACAGATCTAGACCCTAGTGACGTCATTTTTGTAAATACACTTATTTCAGACTTTCTGGCTTTCCCCCGCTCGGTAAAACGCCTTCTCCCCGGCTCTCCAGCACCCGGTCTACGATCCCAAACTCCATCGCCTCTTCCGCTGTACGTGGCGTCAGAGACAGATCCCCACATACGTTCATTTCGCATACCAGTCATGAAATAGTCGCGTTCCAACGCCGTCTCTACGCCACCCAGGTCAGCCTAGCACAAACAAAGGGTCAACGGCGTACCGAAGCGCTTGTTCCCGTCCACCACACTCTCGTCCTTTCTTTTGCAGTGCCGCGTATACATTTCCGTCAACCGCTGTCTCACACGCAGGATTTCCTTTGCGTGAATTGCGATATCGGTCGCTTGTCCCGAGGCACCACCCGATGGCTCTGACGCAATCGGTTTGTCAGCTGTCTTTTTTTGATTTCCCACTCACGATGGATCATGACCGAGGCATTGGGAAGGCATTGTCGGTGGCCGCGTTCACCTGTTACGAGAGGGTTACGACGCTGTGGGAGAAAATACATGCGGGTACGTACCGGCAGCCAACAGCAGAGACCCCATCGAGCATGCCTGGCCCATGCAGTACGTATGCACCGGGGATGATATGTATTGCATACTATCCACTATATCAGTATGGTATCAACAGAGGTCTATGTACTCACGTATCATAGATGGACAGCCCAGCAGTGACACTCCCACCCGGCGAGTTGATGTACAGATGGATCGGTTTACTCGTCGCCTCGGCCTCGAGAAACAGCAATTGTGCAACTATCAACGTCGCGTCTGCATCCCTAATCTACTCTTGTCAGGTTTCTCCTTCCACGTATAGACACCACAACTCACGGGGCCGTACAACATAATAACCCGCTCCCTCAACAGCCGACTAAAAATATCATATGATCTCTCTCCTCGCCCCTACCTCGTGCGTTCAGACAAAGTCCTAAGCCCATATGCGCAAAGCCATACCCACAGTCTGTTCGATCACAATCGGCACGAGTCCACTCGCTGTCACGCCCTCGCCAGCTTTCCAGTCTGACAACCCCTTGCCCGCAGAGAAGCCATACGACCTAGCCCCAAAATAACCCCTAGGAGTACTGCAGCCAATGGCTCGAGCGAGTGAACGCAGACCACGGACGGCCCTGAAAGTGCTCATGGTGATGAGCTGCAAGCGCGAGTGGAGCAGGAGAACAGGTGGAACCGATCACGTGGGTTCGTTGGAGTGGACCCAAAACTTAATTCACCACATGGCTCTGAACTTTCTCTTCCCCACTTAACTCCATGCTGCTCAGGCGCCCCTATTCGATCATCTTAGATATCGTGCTACTTGTGGTACTTGAAATTAAAATCATGTGACCAACTTCGTATTTCGCCGGCGCGTCTGACAGATGAAAAGTCGGCACCAGGAATAACTCTTGACTCGCGTCGACGAGCGTCGGCAACGACAGACTCATATAAACCCGACCAACATCCTTGTTCCACATCACGATGAGCTCGACGCCAAAACCCAGTACGACTCCCGCTTCCCGTCCTGCTACCCCGACCCAAACCCAGAGCGGAACACACACTCCAAGCGGCCGGCCTACAGTAACAATCGACGACCAATCGTCCCGCCTCCCGTTCAAAAAACTCCTCATCGTTTTTCTCAGCCTGTTCATTTGTTTGTTCATCAGTTTTCTGGACCAAACAAGGTACGCTTATCTAGTTTCCCCCGCATTGTGTGACGTCGACCTGAAATTCGGGGGTATAGCGTGTCGACGGTGTTACCGGCTATAGCGCACGATCTTGGTGCAGCAGACAGGATCAACTGGGTTGGAATCTCGTTTCTTGTTGCGACGACGTCGAGTCAAATTGTGATTGCGAGGCTGAGTGATATTTTTGGACGCAAGTGAGCACGTTTTGGCTTTTTGAATAACTTGATACTGATGGGTTTAGGTTTATATTGATATCCGTGATTATTCTGTTCACTATTGGGAACTTGCTTTGTGGATTTGCGCAGTCGGCAGTATGGCTGGTGAGCAGTTACTTACGCGTATGACGTCATTGAACGCGCTTGATTAAAATTACCCAGTTTATTGCGCGTGCTATTAGTGGTAAGCTTGTCCACTCCACAATACGACAGACAAAGCTGAACGACACTCAGGTATCGGTGGCGGCGGGATCAACAGTCTATGCATGATCATCAGTATGCTACTCTCCGTTTTATCCACCTCAAAGACTCACCCGCTCCCAGTGTCCGATATCGTCAGCTTAAAAGAACGAGGCAAATACCAGGGATTCCTTGGTGCCGCAGTTGCACTAGGTTCCGGAATCGTGCGTGCAACCATGCTCACACCTCTTAAACCCACCAACACTCTGTAGGGACCACTCATCGGCGGTGCACTCTCGACTGCTGGATGGCGCTGGGTGTTTTGGTTCACCGTCCCGATCAGCATAGCATGTGTCGCCCAGCTGTGGTGGATGCTCCCACAAAACAAACTCAGCGGCAACTTTTTGGATAAAGTCCGCAAGGTCGATTTTATGGGGAGTTTTCTCAGCCTCGTTGCTGTAGTCTGCATTCTCGTAAGCATTCGCGTAGTCTCCTTGCAAATGCCGACTTTTTTGTTTGGTGTAAATAGGTCCCTATCTCAGGCGGGGGGACATACTACTCTTGGCACTCGGCCCTCGTAATCGCCATGCTCACCATCGGTGCTGTCCTCGCCATCACGTTCCTCCTCGTCGAATGGCGCCTCGCAACGCTCCCCATCCTCCCCCTCCGTCTCTTCCGCGTACGAAACATCCTCATCATCTACACCACAACACTCATGACCGGCATCATCTACTACTGCAACCTCTACTTTCTCCCATCCTACTACACCGACGCACGGGGATTCACCCCGATCCAAGCTGGTATATACTTGCTTCCGCTTATCTTGATCCAGACGCTTGCAAGCTCGATGTGTGGGCAGATTCTTGTAAGGACGCATGCGCCCAAGCCAATAATTGTTGCTGGGTTTTCGATTTGGTGTATTGGCGCGGGGTTGCAGTCGACGTTTGGGTTGGGTACGAGCAAGGGAGTGATTAGTGGGTACTTGATTTTGGAGGGTATTGGCGTTGGGTGTACGCTTCAGACGAGTGAGTTGCCTGGTTTGGTTTGGTGTGGGTGGATCAAGTGACATTTTGAAGCTTTGGTCGCTGCACAGGCAAGTGTTGGTAAAGAGGACAGGGCTGTTGTGACGGGTGCCCGAAACTGTGAGTTGGATTGAATTCGATGGTTCACACTTTGTTAAACATTCGCGTTGCAGTTTTCCGCACGCTTGGTGGTGCAGTTGGGCTTGTCGGCAAGTTGCCCCCGTATCAAATCTGCTGATAACCCGCTGATTCGCATTCAACCAGTGTGTACTACCGCCAAGAACGCCGTACTTAAAATGCGGCTCTTAAAAATCCCAGGGCTCGCCGCCGAGTCCATTTCTACAATTATCAAGTCTGGTCCGGAAGTCACAGTCGGTACCAACTTTGAAGATGCAGTTCGAGCCGCATACATGGTCGCCCTCCACACGGTATTCATCATCTTTGTTCCTGTCGCGGGCCTCAGCGCCGTGATGACCTTTTTTCTCAAGGTGAGTAACTAGCGATATCGTTTTGGACGTATTTGATTTCTTTGCAGCCTGTGCGCCTGCCTGGGGACAAGGATGCATTGCCGACGACCAAAGCTCCTCCGTCGAATAGCCAAGATGTAGCGCTGGAGCCGATGCAACCGCAGAGTCGCACGGAAGTTGATCGCAGCTCCGTGGTGTCTGGCAAATCTGACCCACAGACTCAAGTTTGAGTGGTGAGGGAGGTTTTGGGTTTCGTTCAAAAGAATTGGTAGGCGGTTTGTATAGAACGACATTTGCACAATACGACCATCGTGGGCGGTTATGTGGGATAGTGATTCTCAAGCGGAAACAACGAAAAGAGTTGCGTTTGCTCAATCCGGGACACGTGTCATACATTATTCTCTAGTACATTCGTTGCGTGCCGGCAGGTCGCAGGATAGAAGGACTTTGTAAAAAGGTTCTCCTGCGAAGCATGAGATATGGATATTCAGACGCAAACTAAACACATACCTGTTAATCAGCGGCCCTTTCAATGCTCTGAGGTCCTTCTTGATTTGATCCAGGACGTCGTCCTTACTCGAGCTTGAAGTTGCCCCTGGCATGGAAAACTGGAAGTTGTATGACCGCATAGCAGAGTCCAGGCCGGAGGTAATGTGGTACTGCGAGCTCAGGTATCCGGTCAAGTTCGAAAGGGATTGCAGAGCGTGTTGACGAGCGGTTTTGGGCGGCGCATTTGGTACTTGTGCACGCAGTTCTTGTAGCTTCGCACTAATCACGGGTTGCTAGCACAGGGGAGTCAGGGCACTGTAGACACTGGGCTAAGTTGCTTACTTTGGACTCTGTCGTCGGCGCTATTGAAACGGCAGTCAGGCATCCATCCTTATGGGCATTCAAGTCATCCTTGAGGCGCCGTAATAAGTCAAGCTGGTGCTCTCGCAGACGGCGTTTGGCTACAATCATCCTTGACCATCGGGGGAGAACAAATCTCTGACAGTGAAATCACTGCGGTTAGATGAATGGCGCAGTGTACAAATTCAACTCACCGAGTAGGCAAAAGTCAATACAGCAGAGGCCCCGGCGGCATATGTGAAAAAGTAGTATAATGTGACTAGGTTTTCGAACAAACGCGACTTGGGCGGCGCTACCAACGCCTCTGGATACGTCCGCGCGGGAATGACAGGTATGGAGGCTAGCTTGTGTCTAATGAGATGTCTTTGTACAAATTAGAAAACTAGAGACTCACCGCTTTTTGAAGTTCATCGGCGGTTTCTTCGGGTAGACCCTTTGTCACAAGGTATTTTATTTTGCCCTCTGGGTCATTTTCCTTTAACTCGGGAGACTCTAGAAAAACCTGGGCTTTCGAGACAAGTTCAGATGTAGACTGTTGTTCAAAGAATAGGGAACTATCAGATTTGCCGGCCAGAGTAGCGTCTTCTCTTTCCCCAGAGTCAGGTAAGGGCTGGTGTGTAGGCGAGCTAGATGTAGGTGCGTCATTTTTTGTTGGCCCGACAGCTGAGGGTTGGTTCTGAGTATCCGAGGCAGACATTAGCAGCAAGTGTTTCGTGTCGCACAATAGGTGTCTTTTGGATCAAGATGACTATTGGGTTCAGCGGTTATATGTGGAACTGCTGGGGTCGGAGTGGTGTGAAAACCCAGTTGTCGAGCCGGCATCGGATGAGCCACCAAGCCGGACCCATCTAAGCGCTGAACTGATAAGATTGGGCTTATCATTTTACTCCTCACCACGACCGCAGCCGGCTGCATTGTTCTCGACTTTTCGTTTTCTAGGAGTTCTCGTTTAAAGAAAGGCTTCATATACTTGACAAAACTAAGATGTCTCGCCACTTTGACTCTACGCTCGTATTCGACCAGTTGGATTTAGACCTGGTGATCAAAGTCATCAATCATACTCTTCTCAGTGAGTGCATTCACGTATCTACTCTCGCTAATCGCGTTATTGACTTTATATAATTTTAGGTCCGTTCTTTGCTTTCTTCGTTCCTATCACCTACAAGGCCCAAGGTCTCCCGTGGGACTCGCCAGTTATCCAGTGGTCGTTAGTATACGTGGCTGTCGTCGCCGCTTTTTGTGAGACAACTACTGGGTCATGGGGATTATTCTGACATTTGTCTTGCACATAGGGTTCTTGAAGTTTGCTTCGAGGCTTTGGCGGAATAGTGGTAGCTGGCTGTACAGCCCTGAGAGGATTGACTGGGGCGAGCAAATCGTTCTTATTACCGGAGGTTCGTTTTTCACGGGCATCTATGCATTTTCAGTAACTTACCTACGCGACTCAAACAGGCTCTTCGGGAATTGGCGCGCTTTTGGCCAACACCCTGGCTGTCCGGAATGTCACCGTTGTGGTGTTGGATCTCAACCCAATCGTCACCGAGAATTGTAAGCCAGGTCCAATGCTTGGACAATATACAATGTCTAACATTGGTTGCAGACAACATCACGTACTATAAATGTGACGTGTCCAAATGGGAGGAAGTAGAAGCAGTAGCCAAGCAAGTTGTCGACGAGCTTGGGCACCCGACCATCCTAGTCAATAACGCGGGCGTCGTACAGGGAAAGAGCCTGGTGGATCTATCTGTCGCTGACGTGCAGCAGTACGTTCAATTTGGCGTCCTCCATGTTTATATGTACTGACCTCCCTTCAGGACACTGAACACAAATGTAGCTTCGCAATTCTGGACGCTCAAATCGTTCTTGCCCAACATGATCAAGGAGAAGCAAGGGCATGTAGTAAGTGGATCTCTCGACGCACGCTGCGTGGTCAATGATGTTTGTACCAGATCACTGTGTCATCGGTCATGGGTCTCGTTGGCGCTGCCCAAATGAGTGCGTGTATATTTGGTTATTTCGTGTTTCCGACTCACAACAATTTACTACAGGTGATTATTGCGCATCCAAGGCTGCTCTGTTGGGGCTGCATGAATCTCTTCGCTACGAGCTCGACCACCTGTACAACACACCAGCAGTTCGCACGACCTTGTTGTGTCCCGGTCACATCATGACGCCGCTTTTCAGTACTGCTAAATTCCCCAAGGCCTGGTGGTACAACTTCTTCGCGCCAACCCTTGCCCCGCACGACGTTGTCAAGGCTATCATCGCCGCTATTGACGAGCAGGAAAGCCGGACCATATTCATGCCATTCTACACCAATTTTGTGAGGCTTACAGGGATCATGCCAAGCTGGGCTCGGGACTTTTGTCAATGGGTAAGTGAGCATAAATTGGATCGCCTGTCGTCGTTCTTATAGCCATTTCCACCCAGATATCAAGGGCCGACTATATTATGCGTGATTTTGTCAAGGTCTCTGGTCGCAGACCCGATGAGCCTGCCCTTTCTAAAGAATGATGAACTCGGGCTGAATTTTTTGTGTATTCCCCAGAGGAATCCGTACCCAATACACTCCATTCTTTCTTCTACCCGTAACGTTAGATCAATCGACCCTCCAAGCTACGCGTGCGTAGCATTCAATCCTTGACCGATGATGTATGGCTTAGACGAGTTAAAAATCAAGCCTGGCTTGCGCTGTGCCAAATCCAACATCATCTCTGCGAAATAGCTGTTGGCCCATGCAAACCATGGTCGGGTGTAGTCTGATGCGCTATAAACGCTCTGGGATTCATGGATAAGACCGAGCCCAGCCGTGTTCTAACGTGGTGAAAGTTTCAGCAAGTCACATGTAAGCTCACGAGGTAAAAACTCACATTCACAATGGTATAAAGTAATTTTTCGATCTCCTCGTTGTCGTCAGAGCCATATATAGCTGAGATGAGGGACATGGGCCATGGATGAACGGTGTCGACGTGAGGGCCACTGGGAAACTCGGCTCAAGACGATCGGTGAGATATCAGAAAATTAAGGACATACCCGGTGCCAAAGAATGTTTTCCCCTCGGCATAATAGGGGTTCATGCGAGAGAGTATCATTTTCTTTGTCTTTTTGTAGGTCGGATCGCTTTTGTCTGCGTATGGTCTGTTCATCAAGTTGTACCCTGTGGTCTCTGCATGTAGACTCACTCAAAAATCCCAGGTATGGCAGGGATAAGAGAGACTATATCATTAAACTTCATAAATAACCACCCTCTCAACCGAAGTTCGACACGCTACTTACGGGAACATTGGCGTCGTCCATGAGGTATCGACTACCGAGCCCGTTTGTTTCATAAGCAAAGACGCCGTCTGCGACCTAAACCAACTCAGTTAGAAACGTAAACCTGAAGTAGGGCAAGGATTAAGTGTACCGTATGGTTCCAAATGGCGCTCTTAATCTGGGAGCTCCATCTGCGAGCACTCTTGGATATGTTCCTGGAATGACCCATACCATCCAAAATATCCGCTAGGTGAACAAGCTCGACAGACAGCATGGCATTGGCAGGCGTCAAGAAGGCTGGCAAAAGGCTGTTCAAACCCCATGCGCGTGCCCCAGCCGCGATTCAACTCACCATACACGCTCAAGTCATCACTCGGTCGGTGGTGAGTGCCCACCATCCCAGTCCAAGCCTTTGGCTCTCCGTTTCCGTGATTCGCAACCTGAGGACTGAGGGCACCGTTGCCACCGGACCAGTTGTAGTAGGAAATAACGTTGAAGTCCTCGTCAAAGGTACCTTGAGATTGCTCCTCCATGACACGGAAGATTTGAGAGATTGCGGCATTCCAGTTGTCGTTTGCGAACGAGGAATCGTTTGTGGCTTGGTAATACGACCGAGACAATTTCCTGCCCAGACAAATGATCTGAGTGAGACGTGGTCAAAAGACAACCAAACAAGACTCACAAGAACCCGCAGAGGGAATCAAGCTCGTACTATGATGAGAGCGAATCAGATGTGCCAACACTCTGGGCTAGGACTTCATTACCTTGCATTCGAACACCGTTTGATTATTGACAGGCCTGCAAGAACATCTATATCAGCCCGTGACACCCGATACACTGGTGAATTGGCTCGTACGGGTTCACCGTTACTCCAGTCGCCCAATCATTGACGGTCGGGTTGAGCCCACTCTCCGGAGGAGGCTGAAACGCGCCACAATATGGGTACTCGGAGATATATCGAGCCTAGATTATATTTAGGCAACATTCTAACGTCCATTGGTGCCAAGAACTCACCTCGTTGTTGATGACGGCCTTCACCAGCGCGGCCAGTTCCCGGTCCTGTCCTAATAGGGTATGGTAGTGCGCCAGTTGGTTTGCTGTGTCTCGTAACCATTGCGCTCTACGCAATCTGTGAGATCCGCTGCAACCCCTCAGGCGATTTACGTACGTTATATCCTAAGGCTCCACGTCTTAGGCGAGTCAAAACGGACTGAATCAGAGCACTCACTCCGGTGATTATGAATGCCAAGTTGTTTTCTTTGTTAAAGTATTTGACCGTGGTGTCCAAGGTGTTCGGGAAGGTATTTTCAAAGAGCCGAGCAACATCTGGGTCTTTCAAGCGCGCTTTCATTTGCTCTATTACATTCTGATACGAAAGGAGTCAGATTCGTGATGTGGGCCGTGCAATACTTGTTTGCAAACTTACCTCGACAGCCGAGCTATTGAACGTCCGGCATTGAGGAGGTGGTCGCATGAAAGGTAAGCCCAATGGACCGGCGCTCGGTGTCCCCTGCGGTTTGGTGGAATACCTGCTGTAGTCCTCGCATTGCGCTGCCGCAGGGAGCGCAAGAGTCACCGCAGAAGCAAGTACGAGAGCAAGTTGCATGTCTGACCGAGGAGGATCATTTTCAAGCACTACCGGCAAAGTGGTGTTTATATGTCCGGGTCCCAAGCCCACAGAGCCCGAGATGCATAAGCTCGCGAATGTTGCACCTGCAAGAACATCGACCAGGTGGTGTGTTGGGAAGATTCTCATATGACGTTGTGGCTTGATTTGGGTTCATTTCCGGCTTGAATTCTAATTCGTAAATACAAATGTGAACAAACAACAAGCTGTTGACTGTCCCAATTGACTAAACGCTCTACTGAACTCACTATATTATCTCTTGGACTCTGCCCGACGCAATACTCTATATGTGAGATCCACCCATTCTTCAGTAGTGCCTTTTTCTACACTTCCCGCCCAAGAATCAGCCTCGCCTCTTTTCACGAGTTCCCTCCATTCATCGCGTATTACGAACTTCTTCTCGTAGAATTCGATAGTCCAGGCTGGAATAGTTTGTTCTGGCTCGCCGGCAAGTCGCCACAGGTACTCCCGATAGCCAAACTGGGATTCCGAAGTATCGAGGAGGTGCCACGCTCTGGCCGCTCGCTCTGCAGAATGGCCAAATGCCTCGAGAAGTTGTTTATTCCGCGCCAGAGCGGTGTGATACTCTTGGTCGAAATCCACGTTGATGCGGCCCGTCATTACTCGGGCACAAAGCAGTGCCTGCACCTCAAAGAGGGGGAACGGTGCCACCTTACTTGGCAGCCCAAAGAACGCAGCAGAGGTTGGTGGAAAGGGAGCCTGCAGAGGGAACAAGTGCTGAGCCATGGGGTATAAATGTGAGCCGGAATTGTACAGAGTCGTCGAATCAGGCTCTGGATCACGCAGTGGTAGCTGAGGAAGAAATGGAAAGTCGAACTTGTAGCCAGTTGCCAAAATGACTCGGTTGATGTAGGCCTGCTTGCCGCTTTTGAAAACCACCAAGCCATCTGCTGTAAAGTGATCGATGGCACCCCGCTGGGTTATCCGCCCCACTTGCCCGTCCTGGGAGGATCGCACGCTCTGTATCGTTTCCTTTGCGACTTCAGATATGTCGTCGCTGACATCGTTCCCCGAGGGTCCACCGCCGATGACCAGCACTCTGAGATCTCGGTACGGCGAAGGCTCTCTATACCACATAGAGTGCATCACGCTGCGTGACTCGTGGGAAGCCCAGAGATCTAGCCCCTCAAAATCCGGACTGTAAGGTTTTGCGTAGTGGCCGTTGCCGATGAGAAGATGATCAAAGTATTCCACAGACAGGTTCTCGGGTCGATTGTTTCTGTGAAGGCTAAGTTCCCACCTGTTTGCGCGCTCGTCCCAAAAGGCCCGAGAAACCAGGGTATCAAAAGTAATAAATCTCCGAAGATTGAATCTTTTCTCGTAGTCGTGCAAGTACTTGTTTACCTCTTGATGAGGTGGGAAGAGCCAAGTAGAAGGTGCAGCGTTTTGAGATAGAAAGGTCATGACAGGTAAAGGCAGGTTTGTTGTCAAGGAGTCATACAGCGGCGTAGCGGGTATCTTGGACAGTGGAGGGTTTGGCTCACTGGGCAGCCTAATAGCCTCGAGGGTAAATCGCTGGCAGCTGAGCAGTGAACAGAGTTCGCTCACCAGATTCCCCCTGAATCATTTCTCTTTTCAAAGCAAACAATCTCACAGAGTCCCGAGGCTAGATCTTGTTTGAGTTCGTCTGCAAAAACGCGAAGTATAGCCAAGCCCGACGCCCCAGCCCCAATCACCGCAAACCGACACTTCTTGACACTGTTCTGGCCTATCGTCATAGTAGACTCTAATGGGCGGACTCCCGTTATGAAGCTGACAAGCACTTTATCTGGTGGTGGTTGAGTCTTGGAACGGCCTCTTGGATTGTGCCTGTTCCCACACGTGGCGGATCAAGATCAGCATAATTTGGGTGAATATATGCTCGGTCCAAACTTCTGCGAGTCAATTACATCGTCTATGTTCAAGTAACATCAGCCAGAATACAGTGTACATGAGAGTGGGAAAGGTACAAATACAATAAGTTACACGAATTACCAAAAAAAAAAGAGCCAGCGAAAAACAGAGCGCTATGCAGGGTGGGAAATCGAGAAACATCTAGGAAGACAGCGTGGAAAGGCGAACGGGAATAGACTCCTCTCATGACTAGACACTTTGTTCATAGCTATCCAGGTCGCGACAATCTCGGCGTCGGTAATGGAACAGTGGTGCACAGGTTTGGTTTCTATTTGGAGCCATCGCTTGCCCGCGTGTTGACACTCGTCGGCAATGAGACGTTTCTCCCGGGTATGGCCCGCAAAGAGCTATGAAAACGTGTTAGCACAAGATTAGTGAGACATCATTAAGTGACTTACAACCAACTTGCCCGACCTCCGTATCCGCCTCCAGTGCGCTCGTGAATGGCCCCTGGTAACCATACTAAGCGACCTGCAGAACAGAGGTGTTTAGGGTTAAACAAAGAGGACTGGATTGGTATGCACGTACTGTTTGATAAAGTGAGTTGTGAGCTGGAGTTTCGTCATGTTCTGGGGCTGGTCCTCAGAATGAAGTACAAGGACCGGGTCCCGAAAGGCGTTTGGCGGCCATTTGATGGTTGCTACCAGGTGCCTTTGGGACGCCGGAGAGTCTACGGACTCGTGCTGGTATATGTCCGTGGAGATACTGCCGTCAACATCGTGGCCACTGTAGACCGAGGAGAACTGGGTCCGCCCCGAGGCATCGACGAAAGCATACTGCGTGTCGTCTGCTCCTAGGTTGTCGATGAAAAGTTTAGGCATGCCCAGAAGGCGTTGAGTAGGTGCGGAAATAAAAGGGGAGGAAGTATCATGGATGGGAATAGAACATGAGCCTTTAAAGCTGCGGTGGGCAGGCTCGGAAGGGCAGATGCCATATCCGGCATAGTGGAGCTACCATTGGTTGTTGTGCCACGCCGGTGCACAGTCAAAGAGCGCTGACCAACGGTAGCGGCGCCGCAAAAATACCTCGGTCCAAATAGCGCATGTTCTGCGGATGGCACTACACCACTCGGAGTCGGCGACCAAGCGCCGAAGCGGCATTTCGCGTTGTCACAAGCAAGGAGCCCGTCAAAGGAGTATTGGCTACAGCGAAATGCATGGGACATAAGAAAGATATCAATGGATCACTCGGTTTCACATCCCAAGACCGACGCCAGGGGGCTAAATTCACGCTTACACATTGACCGGACCATGGCCCAGGGACTGGTACGGAGTACGAGGCTTCGTCGAGCCAGCCGATAACCGAGACATCCCAGGCGGCTAGCGATCGCAGTCTGTCACTACTTTAATGACGCATACACATATTGTCTGATTCTAGAATATGTGAGTTGGTTGTCCGGAACAATTCGGGAGCGAGTCCAAGGTGCCAAGGTAATAGCTATTAAAGCTCCCCGGTATCCTAGTCAACTGCAGGCCGTGGGGTGGTACAACTGCAACTGAGACTGGTTTGCACGGTTAAAGGGGACCAGGGGGTTTGGTAGCCGCTCTGAACATGGATCCAGAGGTTCTGGGCCGTCACAAAAGCCGTTGTCTCAGGCACTCGGTGTGTTGTGTCCGCTGCTGAATGGTGACGGGTTTCCGGGTTGTTTGATATCGTTTGCTGACATAATACCACCCGTCTCCCCGCGAAAAGCACCTCGAGGTATTTTCTCCACGTCAACCTGCTCACTCCTCTCGCAAAATGACCTCTGCGCAGTCTAACATCGTTTTCGATGACCTATTCACGGTGACGGATATTGACGCGGACGGCAAAAAACACGATCGAGGTGGGCAAATTCGTGGCCGAATGTGTTCAAATTGAACCCATTGGTGCGTTATCAGTGTCGCGGCTAGTAGCCACCTCGTCCAACTTGGGGATGCACTTGACGCTGGACTATAATATCGAGCTCTATTCTTTGAAAGTCGACGACAAGTTCACTCTCGTCTTGGCTTCTTCTCTTGCTCGAGGGGGCGCAAGTGACTCCACTGAAGGAAAAGATGTTTGGAGACCGGACGGAAAGGGCCAACAAGGGCTAGAAGAAGATTACGAGTATGTTATGTATGGAAAAGTAAGTCGATCGATACTTTGCTGGTTTCGTCCCTAACCCCCAGCAGATCTACAAATTTGATGAGGGACAGGCAGACAACGTGTGAGTGTCTTGGTCCACCACCTTGGTTATTCCCCACTCATCTAAATCACAGCACAGCGTATATATCTTACGGCGGACTCCTCATGTCGCTTACAGGATCATATCGACACATGCAGGGTATCATTGTCGGCGATTCCGTATACCTGCTCATGAGGAAGTAATAACGTTATTTATATGGATTTTGCCGCTGCGCGTATTAAGCCTAACTTTGCCATGGTGCTAACACTGAGGAGCCAGGGACGCACCTCCCTTGCATCGGTGGAACCGAAAACATTGCGAGTCACACTTGGGCGCTAATCCACTTCAGTCAGGACAACGACGAGCGAAAGGTGCGACTGGCTCGTTCTGTCCCTTCATCGACTGGCGCGGGTTACAATGAATGCCGAAGATCTGCAGGCCGTCAAGAAGCGGTGGATAGCGTGAGTTAGTTTCTGGGTTGAATGGCTCTTTACTTAAAACAGATGTTCCAGTGAACAGCTCGAGCTACAACATCAAGCTATTTTTGAAGACCGCAATCTCTCCTTCCAGATCATCCCTACCCAAGACTCTATTTCCCTTGACGCACGCGACGTCTCTGATTACGACGAGCCAATCGTTCGCAACGAAGCACCCAACGCGTTCACCCTATCCGGTCTAAAATATGTTGGTGGCTTGGACATCAGCTTTATTGCCCAAGAAGGAGGGGAGGGAGAAGGGAGCGCGAATTTGGCTGGCCATAATGCCTCTGCCACCAACTCCAATAATCCTCAGCCTTCGGCGTCGGAGTCAAAACCAGACGCATATGGGGTTGTCACGGTGCTCGACTATCCTGCGCTCACGGTTAGTGACGAACCCTGCGCTATCTCTTGCCACTGAGGCAATTATCCAGCTCGTTCACTCAATCACGCTCCCTATTCGCTTGACAGCCCCTTACATCCCATCATTCCTCTCATACCGCGAGACTCCAGCCTATCTTGAGCTCTTGTCTGATCTAAGAAAGCACCTCGAACGGCTTGGCAAGGAAGACGAGTTCCCACAGGTTCTTTTGGTCGATGGGAATGGCCAGCTGCATGTGCGAGAAGCAGGAGTAGCTACGGCTGTCGGGGTGCAGGCGGATATTCCAACTGTGGGCATATGTCTTCTATTCTTAGACTCGTGCCAACACGTGTGGGCGCGCTGACGCGACCATTCACAGGTTGGGGTGGCAAAAACCTACCATCCTCCAAATGCACACGCACTACCTGACGCGGAGGCCGAAGTCCAGTCACATTGGCGTCTCTCGCAGAAAGGGATGAAAATTAAAGCCCGTGAAATCTTGAAACGTCCGGGAGACTACTTGGGAATATTCAGCGTGGAAGGAGACCGCTACGTCGGTGCTGTAAGTCACTGCTCTTTTACGTTTATTCGGCTCGTATGTTGAGCGACTTGTGCCCACATGCACAGGCCTTGCGCTCACCAACATCTAGCAATTTTCTATTTGTGTCCGCCGGACATCGGGTGTCGCTCGCTACGGCGATGCGCTTGACGATGGCACTGAGCAAATATAGAATACCTGAACCCATCCGGCTTGCTGACAAAATGGGGCGCGAGGCTGCAGCAAAATACATGGAATAAAAATCTAGCATTGATGATAGCGGGAGCCGCATAGTTGCATAGGTGGATGCAAGACATATGTATGTAATACACAGTGGGTGGGGTAGTGAGCTAAAGTATGCAGCACAGCCAAAATAATCACGAGGAAAGCAAAGCGTCCATGATACAAACATACACCAAAAAAGCATTAGTTCTTGTACCCCATGCGACGGGCGTACTCGATCTCCTCTTCAAGCGTAATGCCGTCCGTGCCAGCCCAATTAGCCGAACTTGTGCGTTTCCGGAATCGGGAGTGCCCAGTCTTGAACAAGTCACCCATCTGGAGCGGCTGAATTGGCCCGAAAATGGCGGCCGGGTTGTACGTCTCCTGGTCTTTGAGCGCTTGCATGAGCTCGTCCGGTTGAGCCCAGTCGGGGAAGTCTTTGCCGCGGTCTTCGTCCTCCGAGTCGGAGTACCTATAAAATTAAAAGTATATAATCAACACGCGCCCCATCAGAACTGAAACAATCGGCGCTTACTCGCTGTTGATGTCTGGCAGTTCAATATTCTCGCTGTGCACTTCTGGCTCTTTTTGCGCAGCCTTCAACTGTGCCTGGACTCTCGCTTGCATTTGTGCCTGCAGCGCCTGGCCAGGCGCATCCGAAATGCTAGCTTTCGCCTTCTTACTAATCGACCCACTAACAGATTTGAGGCTCGACGAGGACCCGACGTGCTTGATCGTCTTAGTTGCAGGGGGTGGCGGCACGAATGGGTTAGTCGTAGACTTCATCGCAGATTTGAGTTGTGGAGGCTGGGAGGTCGAGGTGGAAGGTCCGGGAGTGGGTTTGGCTATGCGTGATTTGGTTGCAGCGGTGTCCTTGAATATTGACGAGCCCATCGGTTTCTTCGTTTCGACAGGCTTTTTCTCTGCCTCCACCTTGCGTTTCTTGTTAGGGTCTTCCTGCGCCTGTGTACCGCAATCGTCACGGTTTATTCGAAGTTAACACTGAGATAGACGTACCTTTTTGGCCACCGGCTTGACACTCTTCGACGCAGTAAGTTCCTCGCGTTCCTTGCGCTTCTTCTCAAGTTCGCTAGACTTGGCCTTGTCCTCTTCGGCTTTGCGCAGCGCCGCAGCTTGCCTGCGCTCTTCCATATCCTTCATTCGTGTCATTTTACGATCTTGTTCCTCCGCAGCCTATGGAGCACAGCAATGAACCAAGCTGAAACACCAATGAAAATGAGCGGGTGGACTTACCTTTTTGGCTGCGGCCGCTGCGAGCTGAATACTCTTCACCGGTCCCTTCTTGGCCATGGATCGGGTTTGAGCTGTGGAAGACGCGAGAGAAGAGGTTCGGTCAGAAGTCTAAAAAGGAAACTATCAGTTACCCGCTTTAGTGGAGATCAATCTAGCAACTTACCTTGGTATCCTCCTCAGCCTCCTCATCTACCTCGCCTTCACCATCAAGATCCGCGTCCAACTCATCGTCCAAGCCAATCAGTTCGCCCTCATTCGCACTAAACACGCTCTGAGTCGTACTCTGCGACCACTGACTCTGGGTCCGACCCTGCGTATCAAATATACTTTCCACCTCCGTCGTGATCGTAGACTGCGTTTCAGTCCTGGGCGCAGGCTGAGCGGGAGCAAGCTTGGTCCCAGCGAAGAACCGCGCAGCCTCGGCTTTGGCAGATGCCCGTACTGCGTCCGACGAGGCTTTGGCCGTAATTGGGGCGGGGGGCTCAGCAGGGACGGCAAAGATGGGCGGGGCGGGTAGGACCCTGCGGACAGGCGGAGGCGAGTTATCTGGCGTGGTCGTGCGATTAGAGAGAATCGACTCGTTCGCAAACTGTTGACCTTCCAAGGCATCCGTCGAAAGGGTGAGTGGGTTGACCGCAGCGCCCTCATCCTCGACCAGCTGAGGCTGAGGCTTGTTGTCGAGAGATGCAGGCTTCTTCGGAACACCCAAGTCAGATATACTCATCCTCCGCTCGTCACCTGCCACGTTGAGCAGTCCAACCTGGTCCAAAATAGGCGTTACACCGCTCCCGCTTGCCTCAGCACCACCCCAAGTCCTGGCGGCAGCGGGCGTCTTTCCACTAGTGCTCTTCTCCAATCTCGCCAACCGACTCCTTAAATCATCCAACATCGACCCGCCTGAATTCCATCCGCTACCACCAGTACTGTCCTCATCCTTGAGTGGGACCTGCATCTCTGTCTGTTCATCATCCGAAGAGGATTGGGAATGAGAGGGAGAGGAAGAATGCTTGCGCTGGTGCTTGGATGTACCAGGTTTCGTGAGGACCGAGGACTTGCGCTTTAGTCGGTTGGAGTCTTCCGCGGGGGCCACGGGGACATTTGTAACGGGGACGGAACCATCAGGCTTCTTCCTCCAACTCGGCTGCCTCAACTCTCGGTGCGCCGCACCCGACACGCTAGGTTCCCTCCTCAGGTCCTTGAGTGACGGACCCGTAAAAGCACCACCCAGGCCCCGAGCTGGATTTGCCGGGCGCGTCTGCACGGGTTGGGGCTGACCCGGTTGGGTTTGGTTCTGCAAGTTGCCACGGGAGATAGGAGCAGAAGCTGCGGTTGGGGCTGGCTCGGGAGGGGGGGTAGGTTGACTCGTTGTCGAAGTTGAGGCGGGCGCTGGCTCCGGCTCCGGCTCCAAAACAGGAACAGAGGCAGATTCGACATCAGAAGCAACTGGGGCTGGCCCAATAGGTCCGGGCTCCGGCTCGGCGGTTTTGGCAGGGGAGCCTTGCTTGGAGCTCGGCGCGGGCGTATCCTCCGAAGCAGGTGGACTGGGGAGTCGTTGTACAGGGGTCGACGGTCGTTGAGCTGGGGAGGAGACTGCTTTCGCAGGGGCAGGGGTTGGGACGGCCGTTAAAATGGGGGATGAAACCGCCTTTGCCAATTGGGGAAGGGTTGTTTCTTGCTGAAGGACAACAAGAACCGCGGGGGCGATACGCTCATCCTCATATGCCGCAATTTCTGTGATATCCGTCTCCTCTTCTCCCTCGGGCGCCGGCGCCGTAGCTGGTTGAGAGAACTCCGAACGGGCATCTTCAAACGCTGCAATGGAATTCCCTTCATCGTCTTCTTGGATGACTGAAAGGTCTACCTCGGTCGGCTGAGATTCGGCTCTAGCAATAGTATCCCCAATTGGAGCCGGGGCCAGATCCAAACCTGGAGGTACAACGGGGCTTGGCTCTGTAGTAGGTTCGGCAACCGGCGAGGACGGTTGAACAACAAGCTTGGCCGTGAAGAGTTGTTGAGGGGTGATAGCACACTCCTGTGGCTGCTGAGGCGGTGACGGTGCCTTTTCTGGAGACTCGGCGTCCCGGAAAGGCGACAAGGGATCGTCAAGTGGGGCTCGAGGTGCCGGTGCAGCGGGGCTGAACACCGGGACTCCGGGACGAGAAAAGGTGGCGCGGGAGATGGAGTCGCGAGTGTGCGGGGCGTCGTCGGTAGATGTTTCGCGGGCTGTGAAAAGGGCGTTCTGGAAACGAGAGGTGCCTTTGAGCAGAGGTTGTTTTGCAGCAGGAGAAAGCGCGGATATGTTTTCTTTGTCCATTGGTCCATCCTATAGATATGTGAGCTTGATAGGGCGGTACATGTGCGAGAAAAGCTTACAGTGAACGAGATGGGCATGATAGGCTTAACCTTCTGAGCTGATGCATTGACTGCGCGAGCTCGTTTCGACGCGGTCTTGTTCCTCCCCGGAGTTTTCGCAAATTCGATTACATTTCTGTTCAGATAATTAGCAGAACGCCTGGATTAATACGGGAGGAAACTAACTCGGGGCGTGGAGCGTTGAGAACGTCGTCAAGGTACTCATGGAGAAAAAGGTGGCCATGACACTGGACTTGATCTTTGAAGTCTGCACGGCCAGGGTCACTAGCCATGCGATTGCGAAGGCCAGTCGCCCATTGCGCGAATCCTAAGGAGGCCATTGTGCTGGGAGTCAGGAGGAGGTTAGCGCCGACGAGCAACAAGAACGCGGTCACGTGGAGGCTCGCGTGCGGGGCTGAGTCAGCTTGAAGGTTAACGCTTCCTCAAGTTCTGAGTTTCGGATCCCAAGGAGGTTGGACTCCCACTGAAGGTTTGGCAGGATATCCGGGGAGATCTAAGTGAGGTTCTTAAGTACCTCCGGCGGGCATCCAACATACATCCATTGCTGACCCAACAGCACCCGGTAAACCTCTTGCTGCCTACCTCGCTGGGATGTACGGAGTAGTTTGCGTGGCATTGACAAGGGCGTAATCAATGGCCCTTCATTTCGCCCTCCCCACCACCATCGCCCCTACTTCCTCTGCTAAGTGCTGTCCCTCCATGTCACTATTACCCCCTCGCAGGCCGATGACGGCTGAAACGATAAATTGGTGAGTTTATATTACACTCTATTTATAAACTCAGCCTTGTGCCAACATCTACCATTGTAGGCTTAAAGGAGTACCGTTGCATGTACCCGAAGCAAGGAATTCAGTTCTGTTTTTCACAGTGTCTTAGCTTCCACCACGCTCAACCATATGCTTCGCCCATCTTATCATGCAATTTTTATGGGGTGTGCGTGTCCAGCGCGGTGGCCTGTCGTACTGTGAAAACCGATGACGGGCAAGAATCTTGCGGTGGAGTATAAAAGTAGGAGGTAGGCTCGGTTTCTAGTCACCGTCAGTCATGTCACTTCACTTCAGGTTGTCAGCCTGTGCTCTCGCGAGCTTCAGCTTGTTGGCCAGTGCGCACCCCTTCTTGGATGCGAACCTGGGATACCGAAGCCCCTTTGTTGGACATCCTCAGGTCGGTCGATTTGTCTGAAAAGCTGGAAAGTTTTTACAAAGAATCCTCCTGTCTAGTTTGACATTGATACAAGGTCGCTGCACCAAAAGCATCAGTTGTCGGTTCGCCAGACCACGCAGTCTACTCCTTATATCGATGAATCCTACCCGACATTCTACGGCGCCAGTTTCAGTAATGTAGGTCTCGTTGCATCCTTTTTGCGGTTGTAGGCTCACTTCGATAGGCGCCGTCGGTTTGGAGTGGAGGTATCACTTTCACCCACAACGTCGCAAGTGTGGGCCAACTGTTTCAAACAAGTGGTACTCCTGTATTGACTATGGTGTAGGGTGATCCCCTTGACACTTCTGTCTTGTTGTGGACTCGAGCATACCCCCAGGGATCTGGACCAGACCAATCCATCCCTGTTTGCGTGCAATACCAGGTTTACGACAGGTGAGGTTCCCCACGCTCAACCACAACCCCAAGCTCTGATATTGGGTGTGCAGCGAGCAACTCAAAGAAAAGGTGGTTGCAAAGGGGTCGGCATTTACAAGCTGGGACGTAGACTTCACCGGTGGGTACCATATGACGGACAAGCTGGGGTGCTGGACTCATCAGACCGGCGACCTCAGTCAAAGTTGAAGTCAAGGGTCTGAAGGCGGATACTTGGTATTGGTACGCTCAGTTCATGATTACCTGTTGCGCCTGGTGATAAGATGGGTTATTCATAGGTACACCTTCAATGATTGCACGAACCCCGCTGCGGTTTCTCCCACGGGGCGCACGCGCACCCTAGCGAGCGCCAACACTCCAGCCGCAGAAGGTAACTGGAGCTCTCGCACTGCACTCGGAGTTTTAACACGTTACATTAGTCAACGGTGGCAAGCCTTTCACGTTGGCTATATTCTCCTGCTCCAACTTCGGCTTCGGATATTTCAATGCATATGGCTACGCTGCCAAGCAAACAAACGCAGATATCATGGTTCATCTTGGCGATTA
>WSTK01000779.1:0-15035 GCA_019616945.1 Ceratobasidium sp. 414 | reverse complement strand
AAGACTTCCCTGCGCTGCAGATCCGTCAAAACCCCCCCGAACGCCCCTGAAACCATCGAAACTGTGGCCGACGCGTTAGAGCTAGTGAAAAGTCCTAGAATTGAGGGCTCCCAGTCTCCGGGCTGAGCGTTTGAAACCAACCATCCTAAGCTCTTGATCTAGAGAATTAACCGCCACAGGACGCTCAGCAATTGGCAACGGAACTCGGACAAAATAACCGCACAATATTGTCTCTAGTTGGGTCCGCATCGCTATCGCCATCCACCAAAACCCTAATATTGGCCCTATCATACCCGCGCTGCGCTAGGTTGACATGAGTTCAAATATCCTGTCGTAACTGGGCGTGAGAGTTTTGGCATACTGAGCATCTTATGCACATTATGTACATCGTTTAGAGTACCCGGCAAATAATCGTACTTGGTGAAATGAACTTGATATTGAGGTGCG
Organism: Ceratobasidium sp. 414; assembly: GCA_019616945.1. NCBI lineage: Eukaryota > Fungi > Basidiomycota > Agaricomycetes > Cantharellales > Ceratobasidiaceae > Ceratobasidium > Ceratobasidium sp. 414. Next base: position 14,588 of record WSTK01000779.1, on the reverse strand, counting down.
ACCTATATAATCGTAGCGTGAAATGGATCCAGACATATGGAAGTGCGGTGGGAGTAACTTACTATAAGGGCACGGCGCTGGGTTCTTGCCCCGAGACTTGCCTCAGTGTTAGGCAAGCGGTCCCCATCTTTAATAGCCTCCGATATGTATTGCAGGGTTGATAGATCGACTGGGGGAGGGGCGCAGGAGCTATCCGATGCAGCTTGTGGGGCCACAGAATCTATCTGAACATTTCGCAAACCATTAGAGAGCCGTAATCTTCCAGTTGACACAGAGAATACGTTGCCAACACACCTCTATCACGAGTTCTTTTGCTGTGAGCCGCATCTCCGGAACATGCCTCCAGCAACTCTCCAACAGGGCCCAAAACTGTCCACCCAAACAAGGGTCAGGTAACAAAGGATCCGGGCGCTTCGGTCTAAAATCCTCCTTAATGATCCTGTGGATGGTCGTGTGGCCAAAAGAAACGCCCCAAAATGGTACTTTTCCGGTGATCATTTGCTATGTATGCTTGTGTGTTTGTACTAACGCACGACATTTCTAATATGCGCTCGCTTACCAGCATCGTCTGAATACGGTTTGAGGTACGGAGCAACGTAAACTTGTGGAGTATTGCGCTTACCATTCCGAGTGCGTACATATCAGCTTCTTTGCTCCTTTCTCCAGTTCCCTCAAGTAATTCAGGTGCCTGATCTTGGTGTTCGTAAATCAATGGCAGAACGCACAAATGGGCGTACCATCCATCGCTGAGTGCCCCCTCCGGGATCTGATTGCGAAAACTCAAGAGCTGTCTGATGCATGATGCTTAGCCCAAAGTCAGTGACCTGGATCACACCATTGTCAGAGACGAGTATGTTGTCCTATCGTCCGAAGTTAATTGTTGACACTCGGCACGACAAAATAACTGACGCCTTTAAGATCCCCATGGACCTAGACGCAAAGTAAAGTTAGGGTAGGCTGCGACCACCACGGTTCAAGTACAGATAACTGACCACACCCTGTTCATGAAGATAGTTTATCGTGTTGGCTACCTCGCGACACTGGTTCTCAATCAATTTCAAGATTTCCATGGCCAAATACCGGATACCAATCGGCTCACTTTTGTATACCGGTCTATGTCAGGGTTGCGTTCTAGGTACTGTATGATACTCCCGTTACGCATCCAGGGCGAAACCATAGCTACTCGCTGCCGCAAAACAGCGAATCCGGAAAGTGGAAGTATATTTTCGTGCCGGAGGCTTGACCAGATCTTGAGCTCGCGAACAGAATTCTGTGGAGGATTAGTATAGTACATATTCCATACGGTAGGCCATCTCTCATCGTACCTTGAGTTCTTTGTTTGGTCCATTTGATAGATGCCGGACACATTTGACTGCGATGCAAGTACCGTCCAATAAGGTCACTTTGAAAACATCCGCAAACCCGCCGCTGACAATATCAAACTTCTCCACCGGGATGGAACCAAGCTCAAGAGTATAGTTATGGATACTGCATTCAGCTACAAAATAGTTGACGATTTGTTCAAGTGGCTTGAATAACATACGTGTCATCTCAGCATTAGACCAAAACATTTGCAGGGATGACTCACCGTGTCCGCTGTGATTCTGAGAGTCGCTAGCGAACCAGGGACAAAAAGTTAAAGCCAATCCAGTCATTTACGAAATTTATACAACTTAACAACCTTGCGAAGGTATATTTCGGGGGATGCCTTCCCCGATTGCTGCAACTTCATCATGAGTTTGGCCGGTTTGCACACGAACACAGGCATAGCCCAGCCGTGACAAGGCGTGACAAACAGAATTCATCCATAGCTGATGCGGCAGCGCGGTGGCGGTAGATCCCCCATTCGTATAGTATTCCGTTTCCCACAGTCGTGAAGAATTATTGACAAGCTCAGATATGACTAGTGGTCTATTCTGAAGGTTCCAGGTCATGTGTGGCGTTATATCGTTTAGACCAAACTGCCGCTGTAAGAACGAGGCCTGGTCTTCCCCGTAATCCGATACACTGAACCACTGAGTGACAGGTCGGTGGGAAGGATAGTCGGATGGTGGGACCTGAACAAATTTGGTGTCTTTAGTTTCACCAAGTGCTAGATAAAGCCCACCATCCTGCCGGCAGAGGCCATCGATTAGAAATACGACGCATTCTACATCACTCCGGGAGGCACGTTGGTACTGATAAGCCCGGATGAACCTTGTGTGCTCGATGAGCATGGAAACCCTAGGACTAGAAATGAAGTCTTTCAAGGCCCTGATTCCAAAGAATATGTTGCTCTCGTCGTCCAAGAAGCCCCATAATTCCTTCCAGTTGGAAAACTCAAGGGGCTCTTCTTTGGGGATGGCTTTCGAGGAGGACCAGAACCAAGACATCCCGAACGTGTAGGCGGCGCCGCCACTGGTTACGCGACCAGGTGTCCCAAGCTGTCCAAAACGGGGGCGGTGTTTCGAAAGAGATGAAGTGAGTTTTTTTGATAAAGCGCAAACACAGAATGTCACAGTCGACCCTAAACGCCAACCACAAGGTCACATGACCTTCCCCACCCGTCATGACCTCCATAACTGTCCTCTGCCTTGCCTGTTCTCAATCTCTCTCTCCAAAAGCTTCTGACTCCTACTTTCGTACGCCCTGCTGTGGAAGGACCATCTGCGACCACTGCCTATCCAAAAATGCCCGTTTAAGGCGGTACAACCCTTGCTTAAACTGCTTAGGCGGGGTCGGGTTGGTGCAGAGCACGAGCGAGGACCGGAGAAATGGAGGCCAACAGAAGCCGGTGGTTCAGCATGGTAGAGACAATGATGCCGAGACATTTGTGCTTGGGGACGACGAGGATGAGGATGAGACAGGGGGACAGATACCCAAGCAGGGGGTGCCGAAGCCGCAACATGAGGAGGCTGGTACAAATACCATGCCAGACCAGGTCCGACCCAATGCTTCCCCCAAATCATCTAATCCTTCTTTGCCGGCCTCACCCACATATTATATCAAGCCTCGCGACACTGTGACTGGAATCGCGCTGAGATATGGGGTGGATGTACGTTCATTTCGTTGTCTTCCACCTCAGCGCCTCAACTAACACTTATTTTGTATCGAAGCCACGCCAATTGTGTCGGCTGAACAAACTCCCGACTAGTACCCTTACAACAACGCCACATATTCTCCACACTCGTGCTACTCTTCAGCTTCCCCCTGGGTCACGAGCGCCATCTCCACCTCCCCCAGACCTCCAAGAGCGTGTAGAAGCACGCGTCCGTGAGCGTGCCGGGCGGGCGTTTCAGGCCGTAACAAAGGAGACGGATTGGGGTATTGCGCAAACGTACGTCGCGCTTTTGGATGTGGACGACGATAGTGGTATGAAAGAAGGAAAGAGACGAATGGTTGACTCCAAATCTAAAGAAGGGAGGCACGCACTGGCCGTTGACTCGTATTTGGACGACAATGCTTGGGAGGAAGAACAACGAAGAGCTGGGCTGTCACCTCGCATCGAAGGGTTTCCTTATTTTAATCCAAAGGGAAAGGAGAATGTTGAACCACGGGAGGGGTCAAGTAATGAGACCACAGACTGGTGGCAGAAGTTCTGGCCAGGCTCTTCAAAGCGGAGGTGAAGAAGCGATATTTTCAGAGCTTGTATTATACACGCGCGGAATGGTTGGTGCCTTTCGTGTCTATCCGTTTCGGTAGGAACCGTGTTAAACTCAACGACGCGCCTATTGCTTGATTAGGCGCATTAACCCAAGCTGCATACTACTTCGTGCCCTTCGTTGGCCTCTTCGTTGGCCACTCAGAAATTAGATCTCAGCCGTTGGTTTCCGCGCCGCGACCGTGTCGTCCGACGAAGCGTCCAGTGTAGCAGACCCACTCTTGGTGAGCACCTCGTATAAAATCCACACTTGTTTCTTTGCGCGTTACAGTCCGACGGCAGCTGCCTCTCCCCCGTCTGGGATGCCCCCGTTCGGCCCTCAAACCAACGAACCCCTCTTCCATCACCTCCCGTGGGAGATTCAGCCGACGGAGCGAGTCCAGTACCCGATTCAGATCCCCTCGCCGACTCATGGGAAGACAAACACCACTCCCGCGTCGCCGCTTGGCGTACTGAGTCCGCTAAAGTGGTAGAGCACGAGCTTGGGGGGTTGGTGAAGGATATAGGTGCTGGCATGGCTGATCCGGACGTGATTAGCGAGAATAGAGGTCCCGGACCTACGCATGGAAGTGTGGCGGATAAGACCAACACACCACCTATCACGAGTCCCGAAGATGTGAGGGGTCAGGTGTTGGGGAGGGAAATAGTAGAAATGGGGCCCAAACCATCGCAGTAAGTACTGGCATTCAATTATCTCAGCATCACTCAAGCTAAGTCGGTGGTCTCTTGCTGTCTACCTCCATCTCAACTTACTTCATAAGCACCTGGCAGGTCCGGTAGCCCCGCTTTCGCTCACGCCAACCATGGTTGATTCGAATGTACCTACGCGGGCGAGGCTCGTCCAGCTCATTTCATCCCTAGTGACCAAAATGTTCTGGCCATTCACGAGTGGTGTCATATTCAGGCTTGGCGAGATCTTTGCGCGGGATGTGGTTGGGCCTTGGTTTGGTTGGTCAAAACCAGTGGGGTCGTCGGCGGGCACTAGAGTTGGTGCTGGCACGGCGACCGGTGAACAAGTTTTATTTATTACTGCCTGACCTTTATTCGTGATACAATCTATGCAGCAAAATCATTATGAATGGTGGCGCGATGGGAGAACAAATGCAGGAGTCCCCTACAACTCGGGCCATCCTTGGGCACCTTGCGGGTAAGCAGAGTGGCGAAGTGAGATTTCGAAACCTATATTATAAACACGATAGCGGCAATGCAGGAATCATCTTAAACACGATATAGTTATGCGCCTATGGCCCAGTTGGGTCTCCTGGGTGTATGCTAAGCATTCTTAGCGCCGCTGATTACGTAATATAAACGACCAAATTCTAAACCCTCTCCTGCTCTTCGTTGACCACTCTCAATTTAAATATTATTAGCTCTCACCTCCTGCGCCGTGACCATGTCGTCCGACGAAAGTTCCAGCGAGGGCGACTCACTCCTGGTGAATAGATCATGTATTATCTAGATCTGATTTTCACCGCGCTCTAGTCCCTCGACAGCGCCTTCTCCCCCGTCTCAGATGTCCCCATTCAACCCGCGAACCCACCAACCCCTCCCCCACCACCTCCCCTGGAAACTCCAGCCGATGAAGCAAGTTCACCACCTGCTTCAGATCCCCTCAGTGACTCATGGAGAAACGAATACGATTCGCACGTCTCTACTTGGCGCACCGAGTCTGCCCAAGCTCGAACCAAAGCCGAGGCGGAGCGTGCCCGGTGGGAGGAGCTCAGAGCGGCTGGACAGGTGCCGGAACACGAGTTGTGGGAATCGGTGAAAGATACTGGTGCTAGCACCACGGGGTCGGATACGCTGATTAGCGAAAGTACGGGTGCTGGAGGTTCTGGACCTGCACACGGAAGTGCGGCGGATACGGTCAACGCACCACCTGTTACGAGTCCTGCAGATGCGAGGGATTTGGTGTCGGGAGAGGGACAAGGTGGGACTGGAGCTCAAACCCTCGCGGTAAGTGCTAGTATTCAATCGTCGCCCAAGCCAAGTCGACAATCTCTTGCGTGCATCTCCATCTCAACTCACTCGTAATCGTACTAGAGCACGGCCGGTTACCCGCCTTCCGCTGCCTCAGTTCACACAATCGACGAAACTTCCGACGCATCGCCCGTGCACTTGAGCGGCGCCGAACTCTCCACGGGTGAAGGCGCAAACACATGGGAGGAAGTGCCCTCGCTCGCATCGTCTTTGCCCTCCCTCCCCGAACGGCACGACACCAACTCAATCCCGCTCCAGCCGACATATCGCCCTCGTCAGGTGCCACAGAAGAAGGAAAAGGAAAAGGATGACTCTCATCGCCACCACCATCGCCACCACCACAAGCACCCGCCAGCTCCGGCAGCCCCGCCCTCGCTCACGCTGACTGTGTTTGATTCGAACGTATCGACGCGAACGAGGGTCGTTGCGCTCGTTTCATCTCTAGCGATCAACATGTTCTTGCCATTTGTGAATGGCGTTATGCTCGGGTTTGGCGAGATCTTTGCGCGGAATGTGGTTGGACCTTGGTTTGGCTGGCCGAAACCTGTGGCTTCGTCGGTGGGCATTAGAGCTGCACCCGGGAGATCTAAACGAAATATGACGGACGATCCGTTTGCATGATAATAAACTGATTTACGGGCGGGCATATGGCCCGGGTGCTTATATGATTTTAAAATAGTTATACTGTCTGGTTCAAGATGACTTGTATTCGTGATAAACAGTACAGCAATCCATGTGGTGAAATAATTATGAGCGACACAACCAAAGCAAATGCGGCAATATCCAAGGGCCCAGATCAAAGGCGGGCATCCTTGGGCATCTTGCGGATTGCCTGGCGCACACCGAGATCACCCAACACATCCTCCGCACCACCCAGGAGAGAGTCGAAGGGCACAGTACGGTGGTACTGTGAAGTGTGTCAGAAGATCGGTCACGCATGCAGTGGGGAGATGGTGTGGACATACATGCTCAATCATGCGACCCATGCCCGTTCGGGTAATAGCACGACCACCAAAGATTTGAGTGGCATCCTGCGCGGTCTCCTGTGCACTGCGGGTCAAGTGCATCTTCAGGAATGCGATTTGCCTAAAACCACCACATCAATATAACCCTAAACTCGGGTTTTTATCAATGGGCTCACCCGGCGAGGTGAGCGGATTGCTGCTTGTAGTTCATGTTACACATCTGGTAGGTGACGTTCTCGAGCCAGTTTTGACCACTTTCAACTCGAGCGATCATAGCAGCCAGCCTAAACAGAGTCTTGGTCAATAATAAATCAAAAGTACTCGGAAAGTGCGTACTTGTAGCGGATAACAGCCTGGGAAATCAAAGGCTTGCCAAACACCTGTCGTTGGTTCGCCCACCTAAAACTATCATCAGGTCCCATCCTGGATGGTATCCAAGATATACTCACTTCAGGCACTCCTCGACAATCAAACGCTGAGAGCGCGCGCTCGCACAACACATCACCCATCGCTCGTGGTTGAAATTGCTCAGGATAACCAACAGACCACCGTCCTCGGGTCCGAGCATGTTCTCGGCTGGGACTTTGACGTTGTCAAACGTGATGTAGCCTGTACCGGCCGTAGGGGAGTAGGCAGTCTTGATCGGTTTGGTCTCGACGCCCTCGCCACGGGGTACGAGGAACACAGTAAGGCCACCGTCAGTCTTGCATCCGACGGTGAAGTAGCTGAGGCAACAGGGTTAGATATACGCTACGTGGTGGGAGAAAGGAAACGCACTCGGAGAAAGTAGCGTTGGTGATCCACTTCTTGGTACCGTTTATGATCCAGTGGGACCCGTCGGCGGACTTCTTGGCCGTGCACCTAAGACCGGCGACATCGCTGCCCGCAAATGCCTCACTGATAGCCAAGCTAATAAACTGTGAAGTCCACCACGTCAATAAAGCAGTACGAAATGCATAAACGACAACTTGCCTTCTTCCCCGAAAAAACCTCAGGAACAACCTTGTCACGCAGCTCAGGCTTGCCAAAGTTGATAACAGGAGGAAGGCCGATAACCATTCCACCAAGGAGACCTACAAGCCTGTCGTTAGCCCTGGAAACAGTAAGTTAAACTATTGCCCTTACCGTCTCCGTATCCTCGGGCGCCAACGCGAGTGAGCTCTTGGGTGATGATAAGTTCGTGGAAATAGTCAAACTTCTCTGGCTCGACGGCACCGCCAAAGAGCGAACGGCCCTTGAGGTGCTTGCCAGGCCCTAGCCGCATCGCGTGCATGTTAACCTCGCTAAATAGGGTCTATTAGGCGGATTCACCCAAAGAATTTTAGGAAGCTTACGCCATCTTATCAAGGACATCTTGGCTAATACGCTTGCCGTCTTCCTCGCGAGCTTGCCCATCGGCGTAAACGTGCTCATCGACAAACTTGCGAACGAGCTTTTGGAACGCTCGGTGGTTCTTCACAGACTGTGAGATAGAGTTTCTGAAAACAATCGAGCTACTCACGTCGTTATAGTAGGGGCTAGAGAAACCAGGCGTGAGCCACGTTGGCTCCGCGTACGGCACTTGGCTAAGCTCGCCAGCCGCCAGAGGCTTAATCTTCACCGACTCGCCCTCGATCGTACCTATTTGCAGACGCGTGTACTGTGGCTTGAGGAGGACCTCGTGACGATGCAACGAGAAGAACGCCTCGGTTGCATCCTGACCGGCTAAAGTGCCACAAGAGCCCGGATGAGCCGGACAGCAAGGAGGACACCGCCTGGATGGACGTACCAATTTCCTCGTCGAGGAGAACGGAAAGTCCTCCGGGGTGCATGGCTGCGAACCGGGAGAGATCGAATACCTTGGAGTCGATGATAACCCACTACGCAAGTAGATGCGTTTAGCAATGGCCTACGGTGGACGCAGAACAACTTACTAGATCACCCTCCTTGTTGTGCTTGGAGACCTCCTCACGAGTGAGAGACTTCATTTGCTTGGTGGCCATCGTAGACAAGCGGGGTATGGGGTGGTGGTAGCGGAGTATGTGAGCTCTCAGTGGAGAGCGGCAGGTCTACTTAAAAGATCACATGGCCGTGAATGCCGGCGCTTGCATGCCGCTTTCACGTGAATTCCGGATTCAGCTGCCGGTCTCCCGCCTCCATGTGATACCGTTGCTGCTCCACCAATCCTGAGGTCTCGATTAACTGTATGAGCTAAGCAAGAACATTAATTATGAACTAAAAAACCTCACCACAAGTCCGTATGCCCCATGCGCACAGCTCAATTCGAAATACGTGCCTACATTACCGGTAACCGGCTCGAAAGCAAGCGTCTGGGACCACGCGCAGAAATTCACGCCGGTTTCCACGATGCTACAACACGGCCCCTCTGTGGGATAACAGACGATCAGTCCCCTTGTGTGTGTCGTGTCTTGGGCTGTGATTTATTGGATTTTCTCGTCCGCCGTCTTGGAATCTCCGCTTCAGGCCGTCATTGTCCCGTCTTTCACCACTATTAAATCGTTGAATTCAACCTACACGCGTAGAAGCTTAGTATATGTATTACTGTAGACCGCAATTCTTAGGTCTGAATTTTGGTTGGAGGTTTTGGTTGCACGTGGTCACCAAGTTTGTGGCTGTGCTCGCCCCTTCCTGTTCTTGCCTCAGCCATCTTGTTTTATCTATCGTACTTTTCTGGTTACACGGCACTTAGAGCTGTACATTGTACTGGCTGTCGGCAACGCGCTAGTGTCTGCACGTTGCAAGAACATCGACATACCCACTCCACTTGGGCTGTGGTCCCATCCCCCTATTTACTTATCATGGAAGCGCTCGGGTTGGAAGACCGTGTTTCCTTGTTGTCGCCCGGGGGCCAAAATTCTCATAGCACTGGACCGATTCATCTCAGCAGTTCGCAAACCTTAGCATCCGACCTCTTGATCATCGTCGTTGAGATATTATTGACCTATCCCGGCGAGATCGAGGCCCCGCTCACCTGCTCTCACGTATGCAGGCACTGGCGCGAGGCGGTAGTGAGCACTCCTTCTCTGTGGACGCACGTGGATACATCGCGAGGGGTGGCACTTACTCACCTTTGGCTCACAAACGCAAAAAATGCCATGCTCGATGTGCGTCTCTGGGACTGTACCCCATGCGAAGGATTCTATAGACGTATGTCACTCTACTTGTCTCGCTCGAAGGCCGCCAGGCTCGATGTATACCCTGCCGTCGAAGAAGTGATGCAAAAAATCCTCCGCTGGAGATCACTCAACCTTGCGTTCTCCTGCATAAGCAGTGCGTGTAGGATATTAAAAGTTCTTGGCGATTTGTCCGAGCCTCTCTTGCTGGATTCTTTAACAATCGGTCCTATGGGCCAAACGGTACTCGCAATTGATGACGATTCGATTATTTCCGATCCTGCGCCCTCCATGGTGCCCCCGGCTGCCGATTCCACATTCGCGCGATCGCTATTTCAGAGTATGAACGTGAAGCCAGCTGCGCTCTACGTGGACACTTACCCTGTCCCATTTTCTCCTATAATATTCTCGCCGCATCTCACTGTGCTCGAAGTCTTTGCCGGAAACTACCATACCCACCTCCTAGATACCAACGAATGGCATCAAATACTATCACACACTCCCCAATTAACCCGACTTCGCCTCTGGAGCCCACGTCACCAAGTTGTTGAGGTCGCTGACCTTTCAGCTTCTGTGCCACTCCAGCTCCCTGATCTGGAGCACCTTGAATTAACTGGCGCATTCATCATCGTCAGCCCTCTGTTCACCAAGTCTCTCCTTCCTATGCTTCAGTACCTTCGGCTTGACTGCTTATACGGGCCAATAGACATACCTCGGCAACTCGCCGAATTTGGCCCGATATCCCCTGCTTTAACTTGGTTGTGTGTAGGCTCTATGTGCTTCAGCTTAACCCTTGCCGACTCGATGAGGTGGGAAAAGGCGTTTCAGTCCATGAACTCGCTCAGAGTCCTGACGTTTGCTGAGGTGGAGTGGCTTGAAGTGGCGGTTGCCCTCGAGGAACTCGAAGGAATTCCGCACGAACTATTGCGTGTCGAACTAAAAGAAATCTGGGACCTAGATACGGGGGCGCTAAACAAGCTACTTGAATTTAGTGATGGTCGTCTGCCCGCAGTTGAGGTCATAGATTGCTTGGACGCACACGATGGGCGGTGCACAAACTCGGATCATTACCCGTGTTATTCCGAGACTGGGTCGAACTGTAAGTACTCGTGGTTCGTCATATGCGGCAGCAGGCTGCTAACTTGAGCTAATAATATGTGAAACTAGACTCGGACAATAGCTCGTTTGTTTGGGAGAAGGGTTCTCCGCCCTCTGTGCTAGATTCTGAAGGTTCTGAGATAAGCTATGGCGAAGATGAAGGCTCAGAGATGGGGGAATGTCGAGAAAACTGAGTTGACAGCAGTAGGCAATGTACTACTTCAAAACACCTTGAGATGCGAGTCACGATAACTTTAAGAGAATGTACAGCGTGCCCATCGCTTTCACTACAACAGAAAAACCCCAGAGTGGTGTAAATAAAACTCCTTCAGTTAAAAAGCAAACGGTAATTAACTCAAACCAAAGGACTCAATAGAGTAGTCTAATTACAAACACCAGGGGTGTGGTCGATTTTGTGCACAGCCATAACTGATGCGAGTAAAGCAGGCCCCCCTAACCTGTCAAGTCAATATTCAAGCTAAAAACGTGTATTTGGCTCGGTAGCCTATGCCACTGCAGGCCCGATCGAATTCGGTGCCGCCCGGACCTCAGCGGGTTGCTACTATCCAGTCACCTGATTCGCGGGGGCTTTTCTTGTCAACAACCACTTCCCGGCTGTTGTGTTTCGGTCCTGGCTTGTCCGTCTGCGGCTTCTTGTTTTATTGTACTGGTTTGTGTGGCACTGGTACCTACATCTCGGTCACGTCATCAACATTTCTAGACAGCTTGGATTGTGGCGCCATTACCCATCCGTCATGGAATCACTCAGGATAGAATCTTCCGCTGCGCTCATCTATCTTCAAGACCGACGATTACACGATAACCATGCAAAACATCCAAACACCCCTCAAACTCTGCCACCCGACATCCTAATCCTCATTGTTGACGCGATGTCAACTTGCCTCCGTGAGGCTTATGGTCCGCTCATCTGCTCCCACGTATGCAAGCGTTGGCGCGAGATAATACTGGGCGCGCCCTCACTGTGGACACATGTTGACACCTCGCGAGGCGTGGGGCTCACTCGCCTGTGGCTTGCAAACGCAAAGGATGCAATGCTCAATGTCCGTCTCTCGGGATCTGCGCCACCTGAGAAGATCCTGAGCCATATCCCGATGTATTTGACTGCACCCCCCTCTCCATTGTTCATGGTAGATATAGCCGCTCTAGAAGTTAGGCAACGAATGCCTCAGTGGAGGTCACTTAATATCGCGTCCGCTTGCATAAGCGATACATCTGAGATAATAAAAAGCCTCGGCAACCTGCCCGAGACTCTCTTGTTGGACCACTTGATAATTGGCCCGGTAGACCGGACAAGCCTAGTGATTGACGACGGGTCTGTTCCCTCGAGCCCCGGTGGACAGTTCCCCCTTGCAGATCCCACGCTCGCACGGTCATTGTTTCAGAATATGAATGTTCAGCCATCCATACTTCGTATAGACACCTATCCTGTCGCCTTTTCTCCTGTGGTCTTCTCTCCTCGTCTCACTGTTCTCGAGGTTTTCACCGGCGGCCATTACACTCATCCCCCAGATGCCAAAGAGTGGCATGAAATCCTGTCACACACTCCACAACTAGTCCAACTACGCCTTTGGAGCTCGCGCCATCGACCTTTTAATCCCCTAGACTCGACAGAATTTGCACCACTCCAGCTGTCTTGTTTACAATGTCTCGAGTTGTCTGGCGGGTTCACTATGCTTGGTCCTCTTTTCACCAAGTCCCCACTCCCCACGCTTGATTGTCTCTTGCTCGATTTTGTAGGCGCGTCCATAAACATACCTCGACAACTTGTTGAATTTGCTTCGGTCTCCCCCGCCTTGACCGAGTTGCATGTCGGCTCTGCGTGTTTCAATCGAAGGCGTGTCAACTCGACATGGTGGGCAAGCGCTTTTCGGTCGATGCGTTCCTTGCGAACGCTGAAGTTCATTGAAATGGAGTGGCGCGAGACCGCAGCTGCCCTTGAACAACTCTCCGCTATTCCTCACAACGTGACCTTCATCAAACTAAAGAGTATCTGGGACTTAGACGTTTGCGCCCTCAGTCAATTGATGGTACCCGAGGCTGGCCTTCCTCTTATGGAGCTCGTAGACTGTTTGGACGGACAAGACGGGCGGTGTCACAGCCCGGGGACTAGGCGCCAATCCGAGTCTGGATCAAATTGTAAGTGGATACATGACAGGTCATCAGGCTACTGATTTAGTTTGGTGCTCGGAAACAGACTCAGACAACGACTCGTTTGGTTTAGAGGAGAGTGAAGATCCAACCGACTCGGATATGAGCGATGGCGATGATGAGGGCCCAGACATGGGAGCTTACGCCACCGGTTAACCCTGCCGAAGTAGAATAGTGTGGGTGATGATGGTATCGGGTATATTGCAATCTTCCGGAGTATTTTACGCAGCTGGCGACAATACAAATTTGCGGACTCTAAAGTTAGCTTCAAATCTTCAGGTTGCTGGTTGAGATCGTCCTGGTATGGAAGGCGCATCGTAGCCACTTGATCTCCACGTGACTGCCAAAGCGGATGTCGGGACTCGGACCGTACTTCCGAAGCTGTGGAGCGTATAAAATGCACCATCCGAGTCCAGGTTACGACAACAGCAATGGCTACTTCGATTTCAGGAAAGGTTGTTATCGTAACTGGAGCCTCGTCCGGTGAGTTTGATGTGCTACTTGCCTGTGGCATCTCTAGTTTGAACTACGTATAATTGGCCAAGGGATTGGCAAAACCACCGCAATCACACTGTCGAAAGCGGGCTGGCATGTCGTTCTAGTTGCACGGCGTGAAGCCGAGTTGAACACAGTAGCGCAAGAGTGCCCGACGAGCACGTTAGTGGTGGCGTGCGACGTTACTGACGAAACCCAGGTTGCAACTGTGTTCACGAAGACAGTCGAAAAGTTTGGTGCGTGTTAGGGCCAGTTTATGGCTCGCCTGCTAACCCGCAAGTTTATAGGTCGTGTTGACGCATTGTTTAATGTAAGTAGACCACGCATTGCGAGTAATCAGCGCGCGGTCTGATTCATTATATCAATAGAATGCCGGGATATCTACTCCGGCTGTACCCCTTGAGGAGCTTTCTGTGAAGGATATCAGGACGGTCATTGACGTGAACCTTATGGGTGCATTTATTTTCACGCGCGAGGCTTTCAAAGTGTTCAAAACCCAAACGCCCCAAGGCGGCAGGCAAGTCGCCCAACTCACGCTTAGTACCGCATTAACTCTGGATCCAGGATAATCAATAATGGCAGCATATCAGCACAGTCACCTCGACCTATGTCGGCACCGTATACGGCTTCAAAGCATGCAATCGCTGGTCTCACGAAGTCTACATCTCTAGATGGCCGGGACTACAACATCGCATGCACTCAAATCGACATTGGTGAGAACACCTCCCATCTGGTCTATTTTGATCATTTTTCACAAATTGTTCAGGCAACGCCCACACCCAAATGGTCACCCGCCGCGGCCCGGAAGGGTCGCTTCAGCCCAATGGTCAAAATATGGTCGAAGCGTCGATAGACGTTCAGCATGTTGCCGATACAATCCTGCATATAGTCAACTTACCACTAGAAGTGACGGTATTGTTCATGAACATCATGGCTACGACCATGCCATTCGTGGGTAGAGGATAGGGTATTGCATCACTGTAGGAAGTCGCTGGACTTAATCTAACTCCCGCGGGGACTCTATTAAAATCCTGAACAGGACTTCTCGCCGGTCCTGTCTGGACGTCACTAAGTCCAGATTCAAGGTCTAAAAATTAACCTGAAACGAAATCCTACATGTCAAAAAGT
>WSTK01000778.1:0-15077 GCA_019616945.1 Ceratobasidium sp. 414 | reverse complement strand
ACGTGGTCGAAGGAATTTCTCACGAGTGACCCACCTTAACCCGTGAAACCTGCGTCGGACTGATTGAATTGGGGGCTTAAAATTTGCGTACACGGGTTATATCATGTTCTGAAGACGGCTATGGGAGCCGATTTTTGTATTTCCATCCGTTTCATGTATTTACATTAGAAAATGTGATGCTTATCACACAATTCCATCGGCGCTTAGATAAGGTTGGTTACATCTGAGTGGTTCCTACCTTAGTTGTTTCCGCTGCCTCCGTTGTTCCTACTTCCGTAGCTGCCCCATACTTTGCTCTCCATGCTCTCGCACCCCCCCCCCCTGTTTTTTCTTCTGGACTTGGTCCCGAGTGGTTAGACGTTAGTGTTCTTGCAGCTCGCTAAATTCCAATACATATATATGTGGCCGCCGGCGCTTGTCAAATTATATTCGCTCTGCCGCCAACTTAACAATGCCGCTCCGATCTCAACTCTCCCACCACTCTAAACCCGGCCTACTTGAAACACAGACTATGTCCTCCGCGATTACCGCTCGAAACGAGACCAACTTGAGACTCTAAACAAGGACGAGTTCTAAGGGGAGGAGGTATCGCACTCGGGGAACGAGAGAGCGACGGGTGAGGAGATGGTGCAGATTTTGAAAAGCCAGGACGGGCGATACTTGGGGTGATTTAAACTGTTCCATCTGAGACTCAAAACACACAGCTGATGTAAAATTATCCACAAGCGTATTGATGCGATTCGCGCCAGTTGATGGCCATGGTGGATCTGGTGCCGACCCCGAGGGCGCAGATGGCATTGGCGAAGCCGCCGTAGAGGCTCTGCGCGAGGCTGGAGCTCTGCCACCTGCTGCCGCGTCCCGAAAGGGCAAGGGGGTCGTGCAATCGAACCTTCGCCATATTGTATTTGTGGACGATGAGGATGCCAGTAAGTTTCTCTACACCGTTATGTATGAACTCGCAGTAAGCTAACATTTTTTAGCAAAGCGGCACGCTGGTCCATCAAGGACTCAGAATGTGGGATCTGGAGATGGCTGCGCGTCGGACCCTGGGGCTTGGATATGGAGCGAGAGGAAAACAACCAGCGCGCCCCTCAGCGGGCACAGAAACATAACCAAAACTAAAAGCGGGCGCCAAGGTGCGTGCTGCTTATCTAGTTGCAGTTGGGCCAACTTTTGTACTCTTGTCGTTTTGATCGCTTCCCGCAGTTTATCTATTGGCTCCTGCGCTAGAAACTTTGCCTAGACCTTCTCCAAAGCTCGACTATAGCGATACACCGCCCTCCGGCGCGCCATACGTAACGACACCCGATTGCGCCGGAGTACGCACCATGATTCGCGGCCCAGGACGGGCTGAGAACGAGGAAGACAAGGACGAGGTTTCGGTGGCAGAAAGGGAAAAAAACGAGGCGAGACCAAGTTTGCGAGGCAAGACAAGGTGGATTAGTGTACAAGTGGAGGACGGGGAGACAGCGATGAGTGCCGTTGTTTTTATTCACCATAATGGATTATTTTACATCGTGCGAGACATTGCCTCGACGCAAGCATCAATTATCACACTGTGAACAAGTGCTCTTCCTGGCTGAACTGAAGCTTGCGCGCGGAGCTTGAAGGTTATGTTTGGCACGTCGAACAGTGTGTTTGATATAACGATCTAAGACGGACGTGGCTCGGCCTGTTCCTGTTCGGACATGAACTGACCGACGGACTCGGATGTAGCTGGTACGCCATTGCGCGACTATTGTTCGGTCATCTCCCCTTTTGCAGATCGCGTGCCAGATGTTGACCTTTTCCGAATACCTGCCATTGTTGTTCGTGCGGCCACCTCTGGCAATTATTACGCTGGATGTTGTCAGGCTTTCGATGGATTATTTACTCCAGTGAGATGTATCAGCCATAGCACCTATTGCAAGGCTGATTGAATTATGCTCCTATAGGTACTTTGTGAGTATCCCGATCATGATGATGGAGAAATATGCGAGTTTCCGTATTGCTGAACGAGCTTCATGGTCAAGACATCGGACAGTCCTGTTGCCACGCCTGCGCGGCATGCGGAAATACAATCAATTGTGTTGACAAAGGATATGGGAATAACGTTCACCGCCCCAAGTTTGCCGATAGCCAGACTCAGGCGTAGCGTTTGTCCGATGTGAGCGTCACGTCGTATGGTGCTGTGGGAAACTTAGCATTCGCAGCGTCGATGCCTACTCCACCGAGCTCGCAGGTATCTACAAAACTCCCCAAGCCATAGGCAAATATTTGCGAATTCAACCGGGCCCCACACTTAGGGTGTACATCAAGTATGTTGGATATCTCCCGTACCGATAAGGGAGTGTCACAACGAAATCAGTGGAAGAAGTCCCTCTGGCGTGATTAAAATGACCTAATTAAACGGTTCGGCCTAGTGGTTCGAGGCGACAAACGCATATACTCACCCGATCTCGCACCTCCACCGCAGTTGGACGGGCTGCAGGATTTCGGTCCCAGCATTGAATCAGCAGAGACCATAAAGCGTCCCCTTGCTTACTTGAACTGGGGATGACGTTCTCGGGTCGCGGAGGGTGCTTGTTACTGAAAATCGCTGCCATGACCTGGAGCTCGTTCTTTCCTTCAAACGGCACAAGCCCTGTGAGAATCTCCTAATTCGCCAAGTCAGTGATGAACTACCCATGTAACATATAGCCTTCGCGTACTAATATAGTCTGACAACAGAATCATGTGAGCAAGTCGCCGGTATCCACCGATATCGATTACATACCATTCCCAACGCATAGACGTCTGCTTCCAAGGTATATCCTCCACCATCTTCAAGCAGCTCTGGAGCCTAACAATTTCTGATAAGCGCAGGTGAATGCTCCGATAAAAATTGTACTTGCCGACCACCGCATTGATATCTTCCTCGTTGTATGACTCGTCGCAAAACGGAGACTGTAGTCTTCAAGAGCCGCATTACCAAAATCTGTTAGTTTCAAAGTGTGATCCTGCGACACCAGTACGTTCATCTAATCCAAAACGGATAAACCTTGCGGTGGTCCGGTACAATATTAGCGTACTCACTCCTTTGATATCTCCATGTATCTGGACATGACGAGTCAATATATAAACAACATTGTATCGATGAGAATATAAATACTTACAATTCCCTTTGCATGAAGATAGACAAGTCCGTCCGCGACTTGGGCGCACTGCTCGCCTTTATATCTGAGTCATCGTCGACAGTAATAAGCTGCAGCACTTACCATGGAACATCGGTCCACCACATTTTCCTGACCCATGAACTTCCGCACATCCCCGTTAACCATCCACGGCGATACCATAGCGATTTGTCCACGAACTTCCGCAATCCCAAGAAGTTTCTGGACACTAGGGTGGTCGCATTTAGACCACACAAACAGCTCTTTTGCGGCATGCTGCACGCAAAATTAGGAATATAACGAGTGGTTTTTAACGTGTGGAGCTTGCCTTCAGCAGCTTCTCGTTACCCTGCCCGCCCGCCAGGATCCTGAGTGTCTTGACTGCGACTTCCGAGCCATCTTCTAAAGTACCTCGATATACGTCTCCAAGACCGCCGGAAAACCAAGGCGGCCCAGTTAGAGGCTGAAGATCGGATGCCATATCCTTGCAGCCATGGGCAACCAAGTGCTCGAGAATCTCAGCTGTGGACTATGTTTTTGAAGAATCAACCAAATTTTATTGACCATACGCAGCCACCAACGTACCATTGAATCATTGATCACCGGCGGGAGATCGGGGGGTGCTTCGTTGGCAGATACCGGATTTTTGTGGGCGTCTCGGGTTAGCATAACAGCCTGATTGTGGCATTCGATAGAACGTTCGATATCAGCAGGGGTATTCATGTGATCGAAGCGGGTTTGAAGCGCATCGCCCAGACGCTTGAGTCGTTCGGGCAGATCTGGATGTATTCTTGGTGTGACCAGCACAGCGCGATCGTAGAGCTCGACTGCCCTGTCGATATCCTCCACTGTACCACATCGCTCATACCGCCGCATGTGTAGGGCAGCTAGGTTGTCCAGACTTGCAGATTGGTGCAATGGATTATTGGGGGAAACAAGATCGACGACTTGGCTACCGTAGTTAATGGCCGTATCAAGATCTTCAAGATTCCCCGACTGCTCAAACCGACGGGAGTAATCGTCATATAATGCACTGAGTTGCCCGAGCCTTGCCTCATTCCCCTCCCCATCAATAGAGTGAGCATAGCCTGGCAGGGTAGGTTGGCCATTCATGGCAATGAACTTATTAGTTAAAGAGGGTACCTATGAAGTTAATTGGTTATCCCGGGGTGGGAGCTTGAGAGCTAACCGTGCAAGTTTGGAGTGGGCAAGGAGTTGGCGGTGGTTGCAGCAAGCGCCTCAATAGATAATTACATCATTAATATTTGATGTTTCCGGATCTAACCTCGGCCCCAATTTGCATCCTTCCTCTGACCAGCCATTGAGAAAAATCGGTATCATCGTCACTACACAATCTATTGTACATGCTAGCATCACAGCCCAATATGTATAAACGGCAGCCACCTCCCAAATTCCATCTCTCCAATCGCCAAACGTAAGGATCCAACCGCCATGTGTAATGCTTTAGCGGCTTTGTTGGTTTCTGGCCGCCCGGCTGTGAATAGGCACGCGTATACTTCGTCTGCAACAAGAGGCGCGTCATTGTCTGCAATTGACCACATTGCGGCTATGATTGTTGAATAACCGGCCACGAGCATGCCTGAGGCTAAATGGATGGACTCTTCAGGTAGCTCTTCGTTGCCTTCAGCAGTGCTGCATGCAGACAAAAATGCCAACCCTTTGCGCCCCAGTGACTGCTTGGCAATGGTGATGATATCCAGAGGGCCGTCGTACAGGGAGAAACCACTGGTCATGGGCCGTACGGGATTCTGCTGAGCATGGCAAGAAAAATGGACCCAACTATGCTTCCCCATACCCCGCAACACAGCGTCACGGGTAGCCATTTCGCCCTCGAGTCTTGTTACAGGCCAGTCACGAGTATACTTCTCGACGATGTTAAGTTCTTGAATTGCTCCCGGAAGATCTGCCATCCCAGCGGTTTGGGATTGTTCGACCAATAATACTCCTTGGAAATTGTCTGGGCTTGAAGGGGCAAGTAAGGCGGCTAGGTTTGGCGCGTAGGAAGATATAACGTAATTGTATGTTCTAGCATGCGGATGATCATAATTCCCAGCCCCATGAAGCGGAATGAACGCGAGGGGCCCAGTTGCGCGCCATGTAACGTGTGGTAACTTATCCGGTGGGTTTATCTCCTGAGATTGAGTGTCAGCCGGGACCCAAAAGCGCATTGTACTAGCTTACAAGGTACCCCAAGCGCTCAAGGATGGGTTCGACTACGTTTAGCCATATCGAACACAAGCTACTGCTCAGAGTTTCAGCAGGCCGACGCGATACCGTCCGCAAGTGCTTCATGCCCCGAAACGTTTGCCAAGAGGACACAGTGCTCCTAATCTTGGCATTTACATCTTGGGCCATTTTGTGAGAAAATGACTTAAGTGGCAGATGAAACACGGTTCGAGCATAAGGTGGTATGATTAAGGCATCGCAACGGCTTGAGTGGACGTTAATTACCACGACGGCTCCAGAATGTGCCGCATTCACCAGCTCCGAGGCCCGCCTGGGGCGTAGGAAGTCCTCAAACCCAAGAATGGCGCGAGCAGAGGTTATAAGTTGGTCCCACTCTTCTGCTAAGCGATGGTGCCTTTGAGAAGCTTGTTCTAGTTCATAGGAAAATTCAGACGACGAAGGATATGTTCCATCTAGGAGTTGTGCTACGTGTTCCAGCTTGGATGCAAGTTCAGGGGATACTGTGCGGAGGTCGTCAAGAGGTGTGCGAAGTTGAAGCACCTGACCCCAAAGTATAGAAGTTCCCTCCTCCAGCCATTCCAAGGCAAGATCATAGTGCCCAGCGGTAATCGCGGCTGCAGCGGCCTCGGTCGCAATATCACCGCAGAGGTGCACATCTTCCTGCCGCTGATCCAACGTAACCCCCAGCCATACTATCCGAGGAAGGAGGTTCATAGCTTCGCGGTAAGCATCGAGAGGTGAGGACGTAGGAACATGGGAGCATAACTTGGCCCACAAGCGAGCGCACATAAATCTCCGCGATGGACTACCCGTTGGTGAGATTGCGGCAGACTTGGCAGCTGCAAGAGCACGTTCAATGTCTGGGAGCTCTCCTAGGCGTTCAAACCGGCAGGCCAATGCGCAGCTAAAGTTGTTCAGACGCCGAGCCTTGTCCGGATGGTCATCGGGCGTGAGCATAATTGAATGTTCGTGGATCTTGATAGCCATATCAACGTCATCAAGGTCCCCTAAATGTTCAAATCGTTGTCGATACGCAACCCCTAAATTATCAAGACGACGTGGTTTGTCGGCATGAGTGTCAGGGGTGAGGGCTGCGACTACTTGGTGGCAAGTGATGGACTCGTTGATATCCTCGATTCGTCCAGTCTGGTGCTCAAATGATTGACGAAGGGTGCTCCCTAAGCTGTCTAGCCTCCTAGCCTTGTCAGCGTGATCATCTCGAGTAAGTTTTACGGCCTGCGAATGACATGTGACTGCTCGACCCAAATCTTCAAGACTTTGAGAGCGCCCAAATCGTTGTACGCAAGAGTTTCCCAGACTTTCTAACCGCCTCGGTTTCGCCGCGTGACCATCTGGAGTGCCAGCGACAGCGGTTTGGTGACACTCAATAGCGTTGTCGATATCTTCAGGACGCTGCAGATGCTGGAATCGTTGCATGTACGAGTTTCCGAGACTATCTCGACACTTGAGTGAGTCTTCGTGGGAGTGTGGCAGGAGAGCGCTCGCTTCGCTGAGGCATGTGATCGACTCGTCAATATCGAAGAGTACCCCGAGGCGTTCGAACCGCCTTCGGAACGAGTTCCCTAGATTGTGGAGGTGACCTGGACGATCTGGATGCCCGGCAGGCGTCAAAGACAGAGCCTGCTCTTGATACAAAATAGCGCGCTGGAGGTCATCAAGGTCACCCATGACCTCGAACCGAGAAAGGTGAGAGTTGCCCAGACTGCTCAGCCAGCTAGTTTTACTATTATATTCGCTCTTTGCAAGTAACGAAGCCTGAGTCTGGAAAGTAGTAGCCTTGTCGAAGTCCTTGTGATCCTTGGAAAGCTCGAAGCGCTTGTAGAGCAGCGTGCTCAATAGGTTGAGCCTCTGAGGTTTGTCCGGGTGGCCGTCCAAGGTAGAAGCTAGGGCGCACTCCATGCTTTTGATCGCTCCTTCGAGATCCTGAAAATGGTCCAGGTGGTGAAACCTTTGGACATATGCGTCACTCAAAGTTTCGAACCGTCCCGGTCGGTCAGGATCGTCAACAACACGAGGGATCGCGCGATTAAGAAACAAAATCGCCTCGTCGAGGTCCGAAAGCTCCTTCAACCGGTGGTATCGGTGAAGCAGAAATTTGCCTAGATTGTATAAATGCCTAGGCAAATCGGCGTGGCCATCCGGGGTTAACTGCAGAGCATGCCGCTGGAAGGTAATGGCCTTGTCCATGTCTACGACTCTACTGCGTTCGCGGGAGGAACAGAAACGATGAAAGAGGGAAACGGCGAGGCCCTCGAGTCGCAATCGCTTGCGAGCGTCCCCGTCGGGTGTGAAGTTGACAGCCTCGGAGAGGTAATATATTGCCTCTATAATATCCCCACGCTTGCCAAGGCGCTCGAACCGCCGTTGAAATGATATGCCTAGGCTCGCGAGCCAGTTTGTTCGGCCAGGAGTACCGATCGGGTACTTGGTTAGGTTCTGTCTCTGGAGGTCGATTGCGCGGTTGATGTCGGAGCAATCTGGTAGTGGATTACTTGGGCGCTCTGGGCGATGGGGTGGAGTACCCGTAGTCTAGGTGGGTAAATTGGTTGATTAACTTTCAGCTTCGGACCAACTTTCATACATTTGCATGTGGAGGATTTCCGGTTGGCTGTTGCTCAGGATGAGTTTCACGATTAGCGCTCGGCGTTGCACCTCGCGATTGTGTAGTCGTTTCAGTTGCGCCAAGCGACCCAGGAACACCTTGGATATCATTCGTGTTATTTGACATGACTCTGCCGAGGAAGGTGGGCCCAGTCAGGATGGTTCGCCGAGCGTGGCCGCAGGCGGTGGTGGATCAGCGCAGGAATGTACGACTCACGTAAGCATGACTAACAGGCACTTTACGCACCGCTTTGGCCTTTGACCGCACGCTTTTTGTTTCACCCACAAAATCCAGGATGACTCAGGGATCAAACGCGCAGGAACATATACTTGACCGGCTGAATTGAAACACTTCGACATCAACGATATGAATCGTTGTGGTCTCCGTTGCCGTGAAGCACACATTTCAACGCTGTGTTCAATCTAACGACAATTTTGCGCCAAGAGATGAAGCCGTAGCTAGCGACCACGTTTCAAGCGTGGATCAATGTATGTGCCCTGCATAAGCGCTTAACCGAGTCGTACTTCTTGAATCTTCATAAGCAGCGTTGCTGAGTACCACGCATGCATGCATAGCCTCAGCCTCTTCCCCGTGCCCGAGACCGCCGCGGCCATGGTCCATACACCAGCCGTATCTCACGCTCTACTGCGCGCATACACGCAGCCAACGGACCCGACCGCAGCCCGGCCGCAACCACAAGCCTGACCGAGTCCGAGCATCGATTGTGCGATCGTGATCAGTCGAGCTGTGTTCGCTGCGATGACGCGTGAACGGAGTGGTGACTGTACCGCCTCGGCGCTCCACGGTGCTGCGATCAAATTCGATGTTGGGGTATATAAACCCCCACGCCTGGCGCTGTCTCCCTCACAACAACCACTCCACTTAATTTTTTAGACTTGCACATGATGGGTTTCACACACGGAATTGTCGTCGCTGCTGTTGTAGCTGGTGCCTCTGCGCAAGGCTGGATGGGCGCGTAAGTCGTTTACGCCACTCGTATTTTAGAGTTTTGTTGACGTCACGTGGGTAGCGGGAGCGTCAGCCAGTCGTGCCAGTTGGCTTTGGCGGGTACCGTCGCTGGACCGGCGGCAACGTGTCTGGGCGTGCCGGGGTTGATGAATATCGCAATGATCGGGGGCGACGAGGACATCATTCCACCGATCGATGCGTGGTTGAGCACGGTGAGTGTACATGGATCGATCGAAATGTGTGTGGCTCATGACGTCGATTCAGACTTGCGCGCAACCGGCGTGCACAAACGCCACGATCGACGCAGTCATCGGAAATGTCACGTCTGGGTGCAAGTCCGATCTGGCGCAGTGGCAGGTCACCGACGAGGACATCCAAGTTGTAGAAGGGTACATCAAGGAGTTTTACCCTCCTGCTCGTGAGGTTGCGTGCCTCAAAGAGTATGCGCTTTTGCCCCAGTTTCAACCATACACTGACTTTTTTATATCACTTCAGTTCCAACGCTTCGAACCAATTTTGCATTACTGAGAGTCTGAGGAAGTTTGAGAATCTCACTGGCATGCCGTTGACTCCGAATAACCTCTGGAACATCTCGCCGTCGGTCTACAGCGCGAATTCCACCATCACAAAGAGTCTTACTTGCACGGACTGTACCAAGGCGGCTTGGAACATTATCCGACCTTATTTGGGAGGCCATGCTCAAGCCGAGGTTGCTTCTCAGTTGGATCAGATCTGCGGTTCTGGTTTCTCGAGTAGGTTTTAATTTCGTTTGGATTATCATAATATACTAATTATGGTATATAGATTCTACTGCTCCTCCTAGCATCCAGAAGACTGCGAACGTCGCTGTTCAAGCCGCGAATAACAATTCTTCAAACGGAGCCACGTCGACTGTGTTTAGCTCCATGGTTGTCGTCGTGCTCGGCGTTGCTGGTGTTTTTGCTCTCGTGCTATAACCTTCGGATTGGTCTCTTAGAGTGACAGTTTCATGGTACTCGGACTATAGTTTTGCCGCATCATGATGTTATAGCTCATGAATCTGATACCCCTCGATTCATTTTATGTTCGGATCGTTCGGGCAGCGTTTGCGAAGCAAAATGGGGAAGATGGCCGAGATGGCCGAGATGGCCGAGCTATCAAGACAGCTGACCCGTGCCCACGCCTATAACCACGGACTAACTGGCCTGTGCAGTGCTCACTCCAGGTACATCATATCCGATGCATAGCACGATGTGATGGACATGCTGTGCCAGTGAGATGCCCCATGACACGTCCTATCTGGGTCTGCTTATCTGCTGCCGCTGGACCCTGTTGATCATGGATCCTTGGCAATATAAAACCAGAGAGGGGTTCGAGAACGATTCTCGCATCTCGTTATATTGTGATTGATCAGAACCATGCTCTTCGCCGCTGGACTCGTCGTCGCTGCTGCCATCGCCGGGACGTCCGCGTTCGGAAAGTTCGTGCGAGCATTTTCGTTTCAGTATATTTTGGGCTGACAAACACTGGCCAGTGTGAGCGCAACCTGCCAGAGCGCGGCGAACGCTGTCCTTGATGGGCCTGCTGGAACGTGCCTCGGCGCACCTGACCTCCTTGATGTCGCCTTGGGCCTCGCGAACCAAAGTCTCGTTCAACCCCTTGACAAATGGTTGACAGACGTGCGTCTTCCACCCTGACCTCGAATTGGGCTCACCTTTGTTCTTATTGCAGGCTTGTCCGAAACTTGCATGCACTAGCGAGGTTATTGATGCTGCGTTTACCAACATCACGACTGGCTGCCAATCCGAGTTGGGGTTTGCGACTAATATCATTGAGGGGTTCGGAGCATTCGCAGCTGAATGGTATCCTATTGCTCGTGAGGTTGCCTGCTTGAAAGAGTACATCATCTACCCTTCTTCCCTCGACCCTCGGCTAATCGATGTGCATTTAGCTCCAACGCCGGTGACGCCTTTTGTCTGACGATTGCCCTCCAAGCCATCGAGAAATATATCCACATAGCCTTGAGCAAGACCGCGCTTCTCATGGTCATTCTCGGGCTCGAGGCGCTGAAACCCCCGATTCCCAAGGACATAATATGCGCGACATGCACCCAGGCCACCTACGCGCTCATCCGACCCAAGCTCAACGACACGAGCCGAGGAATATGGGACAAATTTCTCGGTGGGGATTGTGGTTCGAATTTTACTTGTGCGTATCACTTCGGGTTGTCCGTTTATATGAATCCTGATTTTGGTCCCGATTGTAGCTGGGCCTTCCCCACCAAACATCAAGCAGAGTGCGAATGACTCCCCGCCTCAGGGCCAAGGGAACGGCGCGTTGGCCCTATCGTCCGGTGTCTTGGGCGCTTTGACGGCCGTGCTGCTCGGAGTGGCGGGTGTTGCCGTTCTCAATCTCTAAGTACAGTTGAACCTTTTGAACTGCACAATGACGCTGGATGTTTTGCGCTGAAATTGAATAACCCCCTTTGTTGGACATTTGTATTCTCGGGCAATTGTTTTTGTAGGGTCCCCTTGTCGTATGTGGATTTGTAGTCACAGCTATCTCTTTTTGGTGTACAGTAGAACCTCTTGATATGCATCTGCGCTCCCTGAGCTAGTGAAACACAGTTGTAGAGACGGCCGGTTGGCCAAATGCAATTCATTCAGCTGTCCGTGTCCAGGTACAAATGAAGATACTCGCTGCTCCCAAGGCAAATTCACATGCTGTGGCGCTCGTATTCGATTCGTCCTGGTGTATGCCACGCAGTGGCGCCCCAGGAACCGAGTTTTCTACAGGCATCACGTGCTGTCGTGGATCTGCTCCCGCCGGACCCTGTTGATCGCGGATCCTCGGCAATATAAAGCCAGGGTCCGGTTCGAGAGCGATTTTTGCATCTCGTTACAATCACAACCATGATTTTCGCCGCTGGACTCGTCGTCGCTGCCGCCATCGCCGGGACGTCTGCGCAGGGTACGGGTGGGTGCGTATGGTATCTTATTTTCTGTGTATCTGGGGCTGACGAACCCTGGCCAGTGTGAGCCCCGCCTGCC
This sequence comes from Ceratobasidium sp. 414, assembly GCA_019616945.1. Lineage (NCBI taxonomy): Eukaryota > Fungi > Basidiomycota > Agaricomycetes > Cantharellales > Ceratobasidiaceae > Ceratobasidium > Ceratobasidium sp. 414. The sequence goes on along the minus strand of WSTK01000778.1, from coordinate 3,117 downwards.
AGAGCGCGGCGACCGCTGTCCTCGCTGGACCTGCTGGAGCGTGCCTCGGCGTAGCTGACCTCCTCAATATCGCCATGCTCCCCGCAAACCAGAGTCTCGTCCAGCCCCTCGACAAATGGTTGACCGACGTGCGTCTTCCACTCCAACTTTGAACCCGGCTCACCTTTGTTCTGATTGCAGACCTGTCCGCAACCTGCATGCACTAGCGCGGTACTCGATGCTGCGTTTACCAACCTCACGACTGGCTGCCACACCGAGTTGGGGTTCACAACTAACATCATCGGGGAGTTCGAAACATGGGTAGCCGAATGGTACCCCACTGCTCGCGACGTTGCCTGCTTGAAAGAGTGCGTAATCTGCCCCTGCTCTCTTGTTTCCCAGTTAATCGTTGTGCATCTAGCTCCAACGCTGGCGGCGCCTTTTGTATGACGACCACCTTCCAAGCCATCGAGAAGTATATCGGCATGCCCTTGAGCAAGAACACCCTTCCCATGGTCGTCCTCGGGCTCGAGTCGATGAAAACCCCGGTTCCCAAGGACATGATCTGTACCGCATGCACCCAGGCCGCCTACGCGCTCATCCGGCCCAAACTCAACGACACGAGTCGAGGAACGTGGGATGGCTATCTCGGTGGAGAGTGTGGTTCAAGTTTTACCTGTACGTATCATTTCGGGGTTATCCATTCACATGTATCCTAATGTTGGTTCCGATTGCAGCTGGGTCTTCCCCGTCGAGCATCCAGCAAGGTGCGAATAACTCCCCGCCTCAGGGCTCGGGCGCGGGCCAAGGGAACGGCGCGTTGGCCGTGTCAACGGGTGTCCTAGGCACCTTAGCGACCGCGCTGCTCGGTGTGGCGGGTGTGGCCGTTCTCGGTCTATAGGCTCTGATTCTCGGCCAAGTTCCGCATCTGTATCCTCGGACCGCTGTTTTCGTTGGCTTGTCCTGTGTATTGGTTGGTTTGTAATGACGCTATCTGTTTTGGGTTTTTTTTGACGTACAGCAGAGGCACTTGATCTGCATCATGACAGCTGTGGAGACGTCTGTTGCCCACAGCTATCGCGCTAGACATGTTCTATTGTCGTTCTGGAACAAAGGCAAATTCACATGCAAGCACAGTGTATTGTGGCAATTTGAAATAAATCCCGCGGTAGCGCCCCAGGAAATCGGGTATGCCTCGCTGTGGCGCCGGCTGGCAACGGCGGGCAATCTCGGGATTGCGTGGTTCTATTTCTGCCACAGATGTTATCCGCTGTGATATATTCTACTTTTCTTTTCAAGGTAGATTTTCCCCCGATACGCAAGGCTAGTGCCTCAGCCACTGTGCTTTTTATATATAAGATTTATGTGCACAGGGTGGTAGCCACCTGTATCGGATGGCAAGTATGATCTTACAGCCGCCAAGTCTATAGTGGTCTGGTTCTGGAGCGGGGTGCACGTGACTAACCACATGGCCGTGGGTATATGGGCCTATTTGCGGCTCAGGAAAATCGTCCGGGGCTCATGAGCGCCAGGATGCTCGTGAGCATAAACGAGCACGGCGCGCACAGCACTTATTTGCCTCAGTGCTCGTCTATGATCACACTCTGGAGGTCCGGGGGATATTTGCCGCTGGGCGCTACATCCGAGCGACAACGCCACCCCTCTGGGATGCAAAACACCCAGCCTCCGAGCGGCCAAACTCACCATGGTAACGTGGGTGGGTTGCTCGCTAGTGGAAGTGAACGCGAATGGATATTGCGTGCGTGTACATAACAGAACAAGATGCATTTAACGGACGTGCGACGCGAATGAAAGAGGACGACTGAGGCTGCCACATACCTGCCCTCACGTGAGCCCCTGAAAATACAGTGGTCTTGGCAGGGTCGACTGATTGTGCGCCTCTACAGCTCCGCACAGCCCCTATCTTCGGGCTTACTCCGTCCCGGTCGCCCAAAGCCATGGAGAAACTTAAGACTCGCCAGTATAAAAACTATGCTCGCGAGAGGACTAAATGCCATCAACTCGCTACTCTTTTACCGTTAAGAACCTATACCAACATGAAGTCTGCTATTCTCCTCGCTCTCACTAGCTCTGTGCTCGGCCGTACGTTCACCGTCTACAACGCGTGCCCATTCACCATCTGGCCCGCCGTTTTCGTGAGCACATGGTGATCCAACGATGTGTGGCCTGGCACTAACTATGCCGCAATTTGTAGACCGACTTGAACGCAGGATCTGCCACTCCTAGCATCGAGACCAGCTGGGAGGCTGCAGCGCACACGAAGCGCACCTTCACCGTGCCGGACAACTGGAAGGCTGGTCGCATCTGGGTAAGCTTTCTCGGCCAACCTCTATTAGCTCCCGCTAACATGGTATAACCAGGGTCGCCGCAACTGCAACTTCGCGACTAACCCTGGTCCGAACTCGTGTGCCACTGGCGGCTGCAACGGCGGACTGTTGTGCAACTCGCATGCTGGTACTGGCGTGCCGCCTCCGAGTGTTGCGGAATGGACGCTGGACGCTGCCAATGGACTGGACTGGTACGATGGTGAGCGAGCATGTTATAGTTGAATCACGCAACGGTGGTTGATGGCGCATACAGTGAGCTTGGTGGACGGATACAGCCTGCCTATGCGTATCTCGAATAACGTCGGGTGCGAAGTCGCAGAGTGTGCTGTTGATCTTGGACCGAACTGCCCTACCCCTTTGAAGGGACCGTTCAATTCAACTGGGTTCCCTCTTGGCTGCAAGGTATGGCAACTACATCACGAAATCGGGGCATGCTAGACGCTCGCATACCTGCCGCTAACATGCATATATGCGACCATCTGCGCTGATAGGCCATCCGTGGTATGAATTAGTATATAAGTGGTGTATATGCTAGGTACATGCTAGATACATACCATGTATTATGTGACATGCCGAATGTATCGGCTCCGGATTGGTGCATATCATTTGCACCAGTTAGACCCTTTCTAACAGGCTGGTAGCAGCCCTAAAAGGAAAGGTCGGCATGTCGCGGGCGCAGCGAAGCAAGCCCGCGACGTGCCGCACCGCCAACACCGTGGCTGTGCAATCCATCCATCCTCTTCCCAAACAAGACCTTACTCACTTGGGAGCGCGGTAATGTTTCGAAATG
>WSTK01000777.1:0-15077 GCA_019616945.1 Ceratobasidium sp. 414 | reverse complement strand
ACTCCACTCTGGCGCCCACTCACACGCCTACTATCAGTGCACTACGATCGGACATCACAGCGATATGACGCTGCAAAGCACATCAAACAACGTGTTGACATACAGGGCCTGCCCTAAAGGGCCGATGCCGCCGTCCAGTTGGTAATCTCGTGATGATGGATAGTACAAGCTTGTAATTGCTGCGAAGGGGGGGAATACTCGCTACTGAATTTCTTGGAATGCTGTTGAATGTACTCCGAATAATATGTATAAGTGCTCTTGCCGTGAAATGGCTGCCGCACCCCTTTGGCGCAATCCCGGTTACACAATTGATGCGGCACATTCTTTGGGAATCCGCTTGTTGCTCTCACGCAGTGACTCAAATCGCGCGACCTTTTGTCAGTTTGTAGTTTCGATATGTATCTACAATTTATATTAATCCACCTAAGGTTCATACATGCGGCATCGTCTGACGCGGTCGATTCAAGCTCGGAGACCCTGCATGGGGTCAAATTCTACATCAACTGTGTAAGCCAGTGTATACAGGTCGAGAGCATAAACAGCAGGATAAAAAGCGTCGGACAGAGAGCATGCACCCTAGCTTCTAATGGGGACCGGCAGCCTTCGGCTGCCGATGTCCAGGTGGCGCGGGTGGGCCAAACAGGTACATACCAGACTTTGATCGCAAACCATCGTCGGGCATTGTTTCTTGTGTTTTGTAATATAGTAATTACACAAGAAATCTAGTTAAATTTGCGTGGCTACATTGATACATTGGGTACCTTAATATGTGGTTAATATTCCCACTCTGGGTCCTGGTCCATATGTTCTTTCGGGTACTTCTCCGTGTCGCTTTCACCGTCAAACATTTCGGTCACTGCAAGCGCTTTTGTCGTTTCCGTCCCCTCTGTCCCCTTTGACTGCTAAACTACAACGTCGTTGCGACGCCTTTAAAACCTCCTGCGCTATCGCATGTTTGTTACTGATTGTGCTTTTGGCAGGGACTTCTTTGTCGCCCAGCTCCCGAAGCCTGTCGATCTAGGCATCAAGGTCGACTACCTTGAGCTTCATCAGTTCCCCAATACTAATGCCATCGATAATATTGACTCCTGCGAGCCTGCGCTTAGTGGCTGCCTTTCGTTGTCCCGTTTTCACCTGTTTGGCTTGGTTAAGCTCGGCTTTGTGCTCCCATCCCTCGTTCTGCTCCGATCGTGTCTCCTGCGCTGCCCCACTAGCATCTATTTTGCGAGTCTCCTTGCGTACGAACAGATAGTCTTGTTTGCTCAGGGCACTCTCCGCGAACTCGTGAGTTTCATTCTGTTTCCACATCACCCGAGCGTTGCGTTGATTGTCGGTGATGAACGGCGCCCGTCGCAACGCCTGGCGGCATTGCCCGAGAGCCCCCTCGCTTGCATCGTTTGTAGCACTGCCCCATACGGTTGCTTGTTGCTCCGGTGTTGCCTGGCTGATAGGACCACTAAGAACGAATTCAGAGGTGAATCGCTCCCACGTATACAGGGCGCCCCGAAAAAAAGCGACCAAGATTTCCCGCAGGCGAGGCAACGTGCTGCCTATTCGTGTGATGTGATACATGAAGTCGGGGCGATCCCAAATGTCGCCTTCGAGTGCCCCAGTTATTAGGAGAGGCATCAGATGCCAACAGTAAGTCTGCGTTTGCGATTATCGCCCGACAATGAGCCTTAACCCTCTCATGAAAGTGCCCGAGTGCTAGACCGTTCTCCACCATGCTGCGAACATGCAGCATATACGGGCGCCCAATTGCCTGCATATATAGCCCAAGACTAGCAAGCTCTGTGAGTGTCGATATATCCTGTACACCGATTTTTTTTTTCAATCCAAGTTTATTCTGTCGATGCAACCAACAGGCTATGTATGACAGTGATCTCTACGCGTGAGTGGGAATAGAACGACCGTCATCTCCGCCCCATCGTCGGCCCCATGGCCCTGTCCAAACTTTACCCCTGAGCAATGCCCGTCCGACGAGCCTACGCCCCCCGAACGTCCAGCCTGACGGCTGTTTTAGAGCTCCCGAGGGCCCACGCGTTTTGTGTTCGCTGGGTGATTTGTCCCTTCCATTCTTGACCTTCCGTCGGCGCCAAAGGCGGTATTGGGTTGTTTTTATCTAACTTGTGGGAGAGTGCGTCACCATTCAGGTTTTCTTGCTTTGTGAAACTTTCACCTTGTGTCCGCTTCTCCTCGCGTTCTCATCTCCCTGCCATATCTCTTCTCTGCGTTTTCAGCTTCCCAATATCCTCGAGGAATCAAATGACGTGCGTTGTGGCTGATCCCAGGGTCAGGGGCGCCTTGTATAAACGCAATGCAGCCCCAGCACCCGATCCCTTTCCGCCCTTGCTCTAGCGTGTGCGACGCAGCCCATCAGCATATGGAATACTGTCTCTGCCCGAATGCCGCAGTGTGGGCAGGTCGGCGGGTCTGCCTTCTTGAACCGGTGAAGGTACGCTGCCACTGGGAAGTGTTCGAGCCGTAATTGGACCAGCGTCGCGAAAGTGCGCCTAGGGAGGCCCTTTGCCGAGTCGAAAAAGGAGAGGGACGGGAAGGACAGGTCGAGGTGTTCCAGTCGCTCTTTTCGTGGTGTTTCTTCGAATTCGTCTCGCCATCTTCTTAAGAGTGTAGTCCGCTGGGTGCGCTTCGCTGCTGTTGGATTGGTAGGTACGGGTCGCCTGAGTGCCTTCTGCCAACTCGTTTCCGTCAACTCCCTCGTGCCCTGGTATCCACCTCGTCGTGATCTTGATTTCCATGTGCTTGCGGTGTACTTTGTCTGCCAAAACTCCCAAGCCAGCGAACATGTATGATAGTTGTTTTGTTCTCCCCGATTGAATGGTCCTTAAGACCACTTGGTTGCTCGAGGTTTGACACTGCGCTTAGGAGTATTTGTGTCGGACTTGGACGTTGTTTCGCCATCGCTGTCGCTATCGATTTCGAGCGGCGACAAGCTACCGCTACGTCTAAGATGCTTGCCATCAAATGTCGACAAATCTCGAAACATGGATAACATAATTTGAGTATGTGTGCGTTATGCAAGAAATTCATAACATACCATGCATGCATCTGCCGGTACCAGCTTTCATCTCCGCCTCGAATCCAATTCCAATAAATATCGGCACTCTTGACTGTGCGTTGTGGGTCGGTGTTCGGTTTCCGCTCATGAATAATGTCCAACCGCCCACGAGGTTTGTCCAAAATCGTGGCCTCGAAATCATCCCCGCCGATTGTGAATTCGCCGTCGCCATCGCCACCAGTAAACGATTCGAGCCTTTGACCTGCTGGTAAATCCCCTTGAGGTCCTTCCACCGTTGCTGGAGCGCCTCTGGGGACCGCTTGTTCTCAAAGATATGTTCGGACACCGAAAAACATACAGCGCGTAAGCAACAGATTTTTTATTGGACGACAAAATACATACCCGCTTCCAGAATGAAAGGTTCCCACCCTTCTTCTCTGCATTGTTGAAGTTCCCATCAGAGCCGAGGATACGGCGAATGAGGAGGTCGTGATGGTCGACGGTCCAGGCATTCGACGTCACGTTGTTGTCTCCAGCCTTCTGAGTTGTTGTCTTATCGGGCTGGCTTCTGAGATTTCGGAGCCTGCACCAATGGCACAGTAGGCACACTCGCTGACGACTTCTTTTTGTCTTGCGAGGGCGCATGCTTGGCCGGTTTGGGGGGATCAGGTCAAATGCGTCGGGCATAATCGTATCGGAACTGGAATCTGCGTGTGAAGTGTCGATGTCGGACGGTTGAGCGCGTTGGCCGTTAATGATTGGCCCAACTGGCGGAACAGGGGGCTGAACGGGGCCCTCGTCTTTAACACCAGGAGGGCTGTGCTGCGCCAGCGTGAGACCCGCGAATTGGGATGCGACAGGCAAGGCGGAAGCAGAGCGATCAACTCCACCGGCAGTGTTATTATCTGGTGCAGGAGGGCCAGCTGGGTCTGTATACCCCCAACCGCCGGCATCCGACTCGGCCACCCAGTATTGATTGATTGCCGTGCCAGTCATTCTCTCAGAGCGAACAGGTCTAGATATCTTGCCGTATGGGGTAAACCGGTTGCCGGGAGCGGATTTTGACGGATGGTGGTCGACGACGACACGGGGTTGAGGTGCAGCTGAGTTGATTGGGGCCGATTGGCCAGAAACAGATGGTGCGCGGGGGCGATAAAGTTGTTGATATTGAGTCTGAGGATATCGGTGGGCACGCTGGGAGTATGGATGCATAAAGTGGGTGCCGTAGTACGATGCGGGTTGTTGGCGGGGTGGGTGAGAGTGGGTATATGAATCACTGAACGCACGCGAGGAGGGGGCAACAGCGTGGTGGAGGGATTGATCTTCTACGAGATAAAACTGGCCATATTTCACCAAAAAGCACAAACAGAGCGTAAGTTGTACGTACCGTGTGCTAAATTGTAGAAATCCTGATGGGACAGGCGACGAGAGCTTGTGTTGCTTGAGTAATTGGGTTGAGACTATACAGAAGATCAGTATAAAACAGATGTTTAAGCGCAAAACTGGACGTACAGATGCAACCTCAAAATGCTGCTCAGATACGAAGCCGTCTGGATGCTGACCAGCCTGGGCATGGGTTTCCCAGCCGAAGTCCTAAAAAAAAACAGGCAGAGAGGGGCGTGATCATGTAAAATGTCGAATAGTCAATGTAGAGGCATACCTGAGAAGAATAGCTGCAAAAATGTGAATGAGAGCAAGTGTGGTACAAGTCGTATGTCACTTACCCAGAATTATCCATAATTAGAAAATAAAATAGCGAAAGAACGTGGCAGGTTGAGAATGATTGAGTGAGTGTCGAAGAGGTATAGTAAATATGAGAATGAGTGCGTACTTTAGATAGTAGGATGAACTAGGAATGATGGGAGGAGATGGTGCAGTCGCGAGAACGAGCCGCGTCACGAGACCGGGATTGAATTTGAAATTTACTCTCACTGTTACCACCACCGTGACTTCAGCCAATGTCTCGCCGTCTGCGTCTTCGAGCACATCGCCTCCGTCTGCCAGTCTGACGGCAGACACCAAGGTACGTAAGACCCAAAACGAAAAAACGATGTGTGCGCTGATTCGACGTGTTACGTGTATGTAGGCCACGAACAACGCAACGCTTGCTCACCTCAAGTCATGCGGCGGCCACTCCTTGCGCTCACTAGACAGAACCCACCGCATTTTACTTGACCCAACTCACACTCGACTCAACTCACTCCAACTTGGTGAGCGTAAAATCACATCTGCCAGCCAACGGGAGCTGACCGGATAATATCCACACCAAGCAGACTGCGCGCAAGTCGACCGGAGGGAAGGCACCCCGCAAGCAGCTCGCCACGAAGCATGCTTGCGTGCGTGCCAAGTCCCGTGCGGTACGTTCCCCTCGTGTATCTCTCCATCTTACACGAGTCTAACGTCGATTACGTCTTTTTTATCTAGCCATGTACACGGGTTACAGCGTAAGTCTCTTGTTAAACCACAATCACAAATTAACAAGCTACACATGGACAGGGGCCTACAGCAAGCAGACCGCGCGCAAGTCAACCGGAGACAAGGCGCCCCGCAAGCAGCTCGCGACCAAGCAGGCTTGCAGGATGCATGCCGGTCAGTCGTCCTGCCCAACATACGCGCAATGCTGACCCCCACATGTGGGGGGCAGCTGGTAGAAGGTGCCAACGTGGCTGCCACTCGAAGACACCAACTTGGCTGCCATTCGAGGACACCGACTTGGCCGCCATCCGAGGACACAAACTTGGCTGCCATCCATGCTGGGCGTGTGCGTCCCCCCATGCCCTGTCTCGCCGCCGACTTACCCGCCGCTTCCCTAGTCGATCCAACGTACTCGCGCTGGCCTGTTGTCCCTGCTGCCCGGCCCTCTCAGCGTCGTCTGTAACCCCGTGTATAGCACCCTGTCTACCATACCCGACATCGCACACTCGTTTAACTACACTAACCCATGTATAATACTGTCTATCCTACCCGATAGAATCCATTCGTTTACCCTTTAGCCGTGTCCTATACGCAGTATGCAACAGCTCTTTGTACGCATCGGTGGCGTCCACTGTGATTAGTAACAAGCTGGGGATGTCAGAACAAAAACAAAAGCATCGAAAATAACTATTATTTTATGTGGTTATATGCGTTTTGATTGGCAGATAAGATCTCTTGTTTATTTTATTAATTTTATTTAGATAACCTGGATATATGCGTGTAGTTATCACACCTGTCGATCTTGATCTCGGCCTGGGGCTGGCTGCGACAAGGGTCTCCGTCCACAACTCGGGCCCAAACAGTTCCCGCACGTCAAATTTAGCTCAGGTATGTACCCCACACTAAATTCCCTTTCAGAGCCTCTGGGAGGCCCCCAGCCGGGTGAGTTATTGAGCATGCCTACTTTGGTCCGTTCCCTCTCCCACAGCACCCATCTCCGCCCCTTCTGTCGTTGCCGCTGCCTCCTGCACCTTCCACGGTTGCGGGAGCGCTTTCAACTTCACTGGCGCTTTCTGTTTTGGCCAGCCAACAAGACGGCCACCTTCGTCTTTCGCCTGCTTCTGTGCAGCCATCCATGCGGCTAACGGTCCCTCCTTCCATTGACGGTGAGCCTCGGCAATGAGCGCCTTTCGCGCCTTTTCCCCTTTGTTCCACGCATCCTTCAATCGCTTAATTCCGGCATTGTCTAGGGTCTTCTGCTTTTTTGCGGCTCCTTTCGCAGCGGCATCTTCGTGCAACTGTTTGACCCGTTCGTAAAAATCGCCATTGCACAGCGCTCGCGGCATTCCATACCCCAATAATCGGCCTCCACCGTCGCCCGCCTTTCGCTTGTTTGCACGCTCCTCTTTGGCCTGTAGCTGGGTCTGGAGCTGGCTGCAGCGTCGGTCAGCCAGGGCCAGTTGAGCATGGGCGCCTCGGTAAGCTATCTACATCTCCTTGTCCTGTGCGTGATACTGCTGAAGCTGTGCGAACAGGTACTTCTCAAGCTCATTGTTGGCTCGCGACAGCCACCCGGGAGACTGAGCCGGCGCGGGAGGGGTATGTCATGATGGAATGGCGAGGGCTCGAGGCGGTCGTTTGACGTAATTGGTGAGTCCTTGACCAGGAATTCTGCAGGTGTGTTGGCTAATATGGCATCCAATCTGCCCGGTGGACGAGCTATGGCTGGAATTGACTGCCCGGCATTGGTGTCTTCAGCGCCGTGCTCGAGGTGCAGCATGTCGGTTGGCCTGCAACTCGGCCACACGGTTGCCCTCGTCGTTGCCCTCGCCCTCACCCTCGCCCTCGCCCACGTCATCACCCTCGCCTTCGCCTTCGCCTTCGCCTTCACCTTCACCCTTGCCGTCACCACCACCCCCGTCATCACTCTCGCCCTCTCCGGCAAGTTCTTCAGGGCTCGTGTCCCATAGGCCGGCAATTTCTACGACTGCATCGGGCAACTCGATTGGTAGGCTACTGCGTGTGGAGGTAGGTAGGCTTGGAGCCATTGCAACCGCAGGGATCACAATTGGGTTGAATGGGTGGATACCGGCAGCGCTGAATGCATATTTGATTGTGTCGGTAGTGAATGTCTCGATATATGCTTGGGAGAAGTGGGTGAGGAAGACGTCTCTGGTTATGCTGAAGCCTGTAGAGTCCTCGTAGTCACGTGCATATTGTGTATATAGTTGTTTCAGTCGTGCAAAGCAAGCAACGTCAAGCCCCCGGAGTACCTGTGTGAAGGGTAGCATGCAAGCTCAATCTTGTGATCTCATGCATAGTTGAGGAGCTCAAGCGGGTAGTAAGACGAATGACCGTCAACCAGCAAGAGTCGAGTGCTATGGCTGGCTTGAGCACAGGTCTTGTTGCCGTAATGTTTCAACCACTCTGTGCTGACCTCGCCAGTCATCCAACCCTTCTTGGAATAACTTAATCTAATATGCATTTCAGGGGTTGAGCTAGCATGTCAATGATAATTTGAAAGTTAACCTCTCACACGGCATTAACTGGGTAATTTTGGAGCCATTTCACTGCAAAAGCTTGCCCCTTGAAGACCACGAACGGGGGGATACTGCGCCCACATGCACCAATCGTGGCCATAAATGTAACATTTTCACGCGATCCACTACACGGCTGGTGTTGACCTTTCTGCCCTATCCCACCAAGTACACGTTTCGTCCCGCCAACACCCAACGCAACTCCTGTCTCATCAGCACCCCAAATGTTGAACCATTCAATTGAGTTTTTGGTGATCAAGTCTTCGATAAGTTGAAACCATGCGCGTACAGTGGTCGGGTTAACAGCTTGAGCACGACACCGATCAAGTGGGTTCCCCAATAAGTAGAAATCGATGAGTGTTTAGAGCTAGGAGCCGAGCTGTATAACGCTTCCCAACACCTTTAAAGTCAGGAATGCGTTTCCGGATAATTGAGTCCACAATCTGTTTGAGACGGCGATATGTGAGCGGGAAGCTACGGGCGGCACTATGAACCAAGAACTCAATAACACGGTCCACTTCGATCTGGTTGAGTCATGCTTTTGACTTGTTGAATTCACAGAGAGATTCTCCACCAGCATATATGTGCAGTATTGTGGTGTAACAGGAATTTGGATGCCAGTTTTGATTTTGTATTCGTTGGTAATTTTTTGAGTCACCTGGCGAGCATTCTGTCGCTTTTGACCGCGAGGTTTCTTCTGTTCTTCTGTATATAGCTTGACTGCAGAGAGAAGTAGCGCATGCTTCCTCCTAGATAGATCATAACTTTTCGCCAGTTTAGGTGTTGCACGCACAGCCATCAGGAGAGTTTGACCAAAGAGAGACGGAAGAGATTGACGAGGCGAGAAACTTTTGTGTGAGCATGAAGGATTACTCAGCATCACACCGTGACAAGCCAGAAATAAGGGTGTTTCAATTGGTTTGTCTACAGGAATGGAACATTAGTCCTGTTTTGAGCGCTAGAGCAAGTATGATAGCAACGTCGATATTGGTGAGTTTGTGTTCCCACAACCAAGCTTTTTCCTGAATAGGGACCAGGCCTGATGCGCCACACTATAATCTAGTCGGAGGTTCCAATCGAACACCGGGCAGAAGCCAGCAAGAGCCATGGGACTATTGTCCGGCTTGTTAGTGGCTTTGATTGACGCACTAGCAACTGGCTAGTATACAGGCATATTCTAAGTAACAAACCTGTGCCTGCTTCGAGCATCAAACCAAACCAAATTCAAGTTAGCTCACCCAACCTGGAACCAGCTGGGTGTTCAAGCCAGGCAGGATGACAGCTCACATGCATATTCGAACCAGGTACAGCAGCCTGGACTACGCCCGAGAGACTTCCCTCGTTTGAGGTGGGAATCATGCCCCGCCTTGGCCTGATTTCAGCCCCAACACTGACACTCAACACTCGTTTTGCCCAACCCATTCAACTACTTGGAATACCCGTATGGGTGAGTATCTACGCATGTAACTTGATAGTACGCGCTTAAAACTTAATCTTAATCGCTAGATTTTATAACTATTGGGCACAGTGCTGCGTACTGCTCGGCGTGTGCGGACGCTGCTGGGGATCCATTGTCGTTGGATCGGAAGAGTGTTAAGCGCCGCAAAGAAACCAGAACTCACCGGCGTAATGTGGAACTTTGGTATTAAACCCATAAAACGACAGCAAGCTCTTCTACGGTTAGTTCAGAGCCGCTAGCTGCTGTGCGATTCTGCCACGTTCAAAACCTTTTACAGGCGCGAGGATGACATAAGCACAAACCAACTCAACTCCAACCTCGATGACAACGCCTTCCGCCCATCGCTCTCACTCTCGTCCCACCAATTTGGAGAGTATTTCCACAACTTCGACCATAATCCAACCGTTTACCAAGACGATGATGCTCTCGAATCTGGCTCCGACCATGACTCCCAGTCCGACTTCAATCCTGGTTGTATAGATGATATTTTTGCGCGATCCCTCGAAGACATTGATGCGGCCAGAGCGGAACGCCAGCCAACAACGAGGATGGATCGATTGCCGACGACGATGACTTGGAGACAGACTCGGATCACGGTATGTAACAATTGGATTCTCATCATGTGTTGTTTGGTGAGGCTATTAATTAATTATATGATGCTCAATCACCCTTGGATCATCTCGATCCATGTGAGTACCGACTGCTCTTGCTAAACTGCATCGCTCTGAACCCAGGTTGGCAGGCGAAACCCCACTACGATACCAGAGTGCCGCCCACTATGCGCCGTATTCACCAGCTTCAAACTCGGAAGGGAAGCCATTCCCCGGCAAAACCGTGAGTATGTTTCCATACGTAAGAACTATTTTACTGACAATATTAATCGTCAAAGTGGTGTCTTGCAGATGCTCTATGTAACTCACGACGAGTGCATTTTGGTCGACGTCACATCGAGATTATGCTAGAATTTGCGCGGCAAACCCAAGGCGAGACGATTCCAACATATTATGCAATACGAAAGTTCCAGAAATCGTTAAAATTGTGTGTCGGAGATCCTTCAAAAGGATACGTGTCGCCGTTTGGCACTGTGTACTACGTCAACAAAATATCGGAGGGCCTGAAGCAGGTGACTCAAAATTGTCGCAGGCGGCTACTATGCATCCTCCTTCCCTCCCCCCCTGTTGGTATTTACACCCGTCTACACCACATAGAAATCATTTTTGGTCATATAACCATGTAGCATCCTTGATCTGACGAACTGTTTCTATTTGTTATAGGATATGTCTAATCCTCATGTTCGACCTCACATGAATTTTTACCCCCACGTTGACGGCAAGCACATGTCGCAGGCATGGCATGGCCATAAGATGGTACACGATATCCCTGACCGTTTCCTCACACCTTGTATGCGCCATAACAACCAAATGTTTTAGATTGGCGAGTTGGTTCGGCGAGCACATGACTGGTTTATTCCACTTCGTTGGATAACCGTAGGCCCTAACCACGAGCCTCATGCGATTGGGCATTTCGTGGCAAACACCCAGTAAGCAGCATGTGATCTGGTATACATAGTCAACGAAGTATTAACCATATGTTAGACTGGGCTTCATGTTTTCTGCGAGGGACGAAAGACTGTCAAGCTTTCAACGTTTCTTGAATCTTGTTGTGAATTAGAAGCATGCGCAGCAGTGCCAGCATTCGACGGTATGTCATTTCAGGCTAATCTAACCTATGCTAACAGTTTTATATCCAGATGTGTCAGCTAAGTTTCGTGCCGAAATGCCTCATCATTTGCGATCACTTGCTGGTGCTCGCCCGGTATACTCGGTCCCATTGATTCTTTTTATGGACGACGCATCGGGGAACGTATCCAAGCAGTGGAATAAGCATTGGTCTTACTACCTCTCGAATACAGCACTTCCACGGGAAGTGCTGCAGTCCGAGTATTACGTGCGATTTGCTTCAACTTCTCCTCAATCATCGCCCTTGGAGCTGGTACAGGGTATATGCACATCAATCGAATAAGTACTCCAACCGACAACTGAAATAATACTAATCTTATTCGTGCAGAGAAGCATTTGGGGATCCGATTGTTGCCTATGACTGCATAACAGGAGAAGAGGTCTTGGTGCGCCCCTTTGGGCTATTTTGGGCGGGTTATCACCCGATGCAGGCTGAGGGGTGTAGCAGCAGTGATTTGACTTCAAGCCATTTCTGCCGAACATGCGACGTAGGTGGGACTGATGAGTACAAACAATCTCTGGATAGATACAAATCGTTATTCAAGGTAAGTACACTCTGCATGTTTGTTGTCGTATTATTGCTAAAACGTTTATCTGGGGCAGACTGGAAACAGGAGGGTTACAAGTAATACTCGGCGTCTCGTCAACGAGCGACTCGACATGGCTGTATTGCCAAAAACTATCCAGAAGATCAAGAATGCTGCACGCGATACACGGGTCAAAGATGCATTAGCTCAACCAGTCATTGACCGCCTACTCGATCTTGGCAAATCGCTCCACAAACCAGCAGCAAACGGCGCTCCTCGTCAAACTCCATCCGGGATCAGCGAAATATTAAAGCAGGAACCTCAGCTAGCACGGAAACATTGCGTGAATCCTCTACTGAGCATGGATGGTAACATATACTAATACGTTTTATTGTGATCAACTCTGACATGTTCTATGCAGGCGTTGATATCCACAGAGAAACGCCAACAGAGATACTTCATACGGTACTCCTGGGAGTCGTGAAATATTTCTGGGGGCAATCAGTGTTTTTGCTCGGCAAGGCGAAAAAGCTGTCGGTATTCGAATGTCGACTTGCGTCGGCGAATATTTCTGGCTTGAACCTTCCCAAGGTTCAGGCACGCTACATATGCCAGCACCGAGGGTTACTAATTGGCAAGCACTTTAAAGCAATCGCGCAACTGATGTGTTTTCTTTGCTACGATCTCCTCCCTGCCTCTGTATTAGATGCTTGGTCGCTTTTAGGTCGACTGTGTTCTTTGCTCTAGTACACGTCAATAGATAATATCAAGACATACACGGTATGTATTATGAAGTTGTTTCGCGATCTCGCTAACATTATTTTTGTATTTCAGGGGGAGCTTCAACCTGTGGTATATGACTTCCTGCTCGTGACGGCCTAGTGCAGTCCAAGTATTATTATACTCAAGCCGAAATTTCACTTCCTGCTCCACCTATCCGCATACATCCATCGATTTGGTCCTCCGCTCCTGTTTCCGACGGAGCGCTTTGAATCGTTCAATGGTGTATTCCGAGCTGCATCGACATTCAGCAATCGCCAAGCGCCTTCACGAGACATAGCGCTCCGCTTTGGCGACCTTGAGCGCGTAAAACATATTCATTCAGGTGCGTACTTGCTTTGTGGCTTTTTGCTTCAATTGTGCTCACCAACTACTAGGTGGGTACTGGTATGAAGACGGTCGCTGGGTCCAAGCGGGCGATCAATTACTTAAATTTGCGTCCACAAACACAATATTTCGGGACCTGCTCGGAATCCCAAAGAAGAAAGCAATTATTCTAGGATGAATATTTCTCCTTGTCATCCGTCTGTGCAGGCTCATTGGTCGGCTGCGCAAGGTTCAATTGAGCTCTTGCCCAAGACCTCGATTAAGTCGCAAGTGAGGGCAACTCCGCAGTCCTGGACAACCTTTACGGAAAAGCAACAGGTGAGGACGACCGGATGTATTATGATTCTTTATCATCAGGGACAGGACCGGCTACTCTCGGCCTTGGTACATGTTATCCCCCATGTTTGATTATTTGCTGACACCAATGCTATAGATTGATCGCAATACAAAGCTATCGTTTGGCTCTCATGTTCCATTTTTGCTCCTTTCAAGTATTTTACTCTATTTCTTTGCTTGCGCATGTGATCTATTCGTCGACTCAATGCTATATTGCTTATACATTTTATGATGATGCACGACGCAACCTGGGTGCGAGCTACCCAAATACTGTGCTTGTGGGCATGGCGAAAAAACCCTGGATGCATGCACGCACCCGACTGAATAGGAGGCCCGATTTCAGTTCGGCCACAGGCATTATTCCGGCATGATTGACGGGACAACCATGGCAAAACCATAGGCTCGGTCCCAGCCTGCAATCCCCGCCAAATCCAAGCAAATGGAAACAGCTAAATACTCGCCAAAATCACGTAGTCAATTCTAGCAACACTCCAGGGCTGATTCAAGCACGCGCGGTCCCCTTGCATGCAGGTTGTATTCTAGGTTCGGACCAGGCACGATGATTCACCCAGGTTCTACCATGTACCGGGACTAGCTCCAGGGCATCGTTGCCTGCCCGCCAGGAACCAGAACATCTGGCCAGGATATTACTACTAAAGAGACGCGGCATGGGAATCCCTTAGTCACAATACTGGGCCCTTTAACATTTACACTAAGCGCCTGGAATCCGCGCTGCAGGCGCGAGCACAAACCGGCGGCGCCAGTTTGTGCTAGTGGATACAAGCCCACCTGCCTGCAACCTTTCAATTGACCCATAATTAGCCGGTCGTGAAGGACGCAAATGACGTGGACATTTATGTCAAAATACAGGTACAGTGTAGGATCATTTCAAGCCAGTTGACAGATCGGTATTTGACAGGGGGATTTCCCTGTCAACAGGGAGGGAAATTTCAGGCTGTAAATCAGATGAGCGATATCGCAGCCCGCCATGGTAGGTATTAAGCCTAGTCCAGGCTGGAGACCCAGCCTCGATTCTGGCCGTCCGACCCGTGTTGTCAAAAACAGTCTGTGATGTAACACACGGCAATCTGTGGGCTGCCTATGATTCAGATGCACCAGTCACACATAGGCCAAACCCTGTAGACTTTGGTTCGGACTGTCTCAAAAATATATAAAAATACGCCCTGTATGCGCCCATGCGTTTTACATAACGATGTATAAAATGACGACATTTGGGTCAGTATTCACAACGAATAAATGATTTGGTGCAAGGACCGGTGGTGGCGCAAAGACAGATACACTGTACTGCAATTGAGAAGAGAGCTGCAGACGACTCATACATATGGCAAGTAACAAACAGGTTATCAACGGCCGCCGGTGCTGCCCCTGACTGAAGGAGAATCGTCTCAGGGGCGATATCCGACCCTTCAAGCTCGGAGTCGAGCATGTTCAGCGCCTGGTTAGCCTGGTCAGCAGGTGTAACAGTGCTTAGACCGAACTCGCAACCCGAGAAGGGTTTCCTGTCGATCCGGTAAGTAATTACCCACAAAACTTAGCCGTTTCACTTACTCAATCCAGCGATCCACAAGTGCCTTCCTCCAGTGCTCCATACCGTGAAGATTCCAAGACTTCGCGTGCTAGGTAGTGGAACTTGGTATGACTAAACCCATCGCGCAGCTCGCTGAATGTGTTGAGTCTGGAAAGAGAAAAAAATGGTACAGTATATAATGAACGAAGGGGATCGAACAATACGTACCACGCATGCGACTTATTTGCAACCCCAATCGGGCCTCGACGCCGAATCTGGCCACACGCGCCGCAGGTAGCCCTGAACCGCTGATGGCATCGAAGACAACGAGGAGAACAGGACGGCTGTGGTCGCCTATGAGATAGTGGCGTCGTTGGTCATGTTAGTCCAGGATCACAAGGAGCGTTTTG